>BPLS01000277.1:248107-263420 GCA_019656275.1 Rhododendron kiyosumense | reverse complement strand
TTTTGACAAAGGTAGAGTAATTATGGATTGTATTGACGAGGAGGTGATTATGAATTCAAGCACAAATCTTTTGACAAAGGTAGAGTAATTATGGATTGTATTGACGAGGAGGTGATTATGAATTCAAGCACAAATCTATCATGATCAGAGTGACTGAAGATTTACTATCGCGTGTGAATAAGGAAGATTTGGTGATTACATTCAGCATGGCTCATTTTAGCTCCTGCAACGAGGGGTCCAAATCCGGTGAAGTCATGTAGCTAAATACAACAGCCTCGTGTCTTCTGGCACAAGTTCAAGTCATGAAAACCAGTATCCTCCCATAGCAATCAGGATGTAGTTGTCTGTGTACCTACTGAATAAGACCTTTATATTATATATACCATGCGGTCTTAATTTGTTGCTTTCTGCATATAAATATATATATTTCTGCTTCTACCAAGCGAGTGATTCTTTATTATTTCTGTGTGTGAGCAAAGATTCATTCATTTGATAGAAAATTTGTTGACGTGCAAACATCGTTTTCCGTCACCTACCCTGTTAATAAATTTAACTAGAATTAGGTTGGAACATTATCCAAAACCAAGCTAGACGAAGGGTTAATCACAAGTCACAAAATGGACTTTGCTGATAATGTGCATTTGTTACCTAAACCCTTCACTTTACAAATATGATAAGCTCATAATACAATCCAACCTTGGTTTAGTTGCTAACTTGATAGACTCAAGAAAGATGCCCTCTTTTTATTCACAAGCAACTTCTGAAAAAAGCCTTTCTAATAACTTTGAAAAGGGCACATGTAAAGAAAGTGCATACCCAATGAAGGAATTAGAAAGAGGTATGGTAGCGATTGCTTGTGGATCAATGGCAGGTGTTTTGCCGACCTCAGCAACTCACTCTCCGGCACCACCACCATTGGCAACACCCTCTCCTTTCTCATTTTCTGTTGCTTCGACAAGGTGGAGCTCAAGACCTTCCATATATATTTCAAGTCTCTTCCTTCGGTTTCTGGCTCTCATTTTCTCATTTGCCTCTGCTCTCGCGCTAGCAGCTCCGTCGGCTAAGAAGACTACAGGCAAAGAGGATTCTAGCTTCAGTGACTATCCAGAACTATTGTAAGCGTTAGCAGTAATACTACGAGGAATTGGTTCTGAGAGTTTTCTACAAAAACTAGGTGATAAAGTTCTAGAAGCCAATAAAACTACTAATTTCTTTTGTTTGTGTAGGTACAGCTTCATTGTGACTATACTGGCTTTTGTATATTCAGCATACCAGCTTTTTAAGGGTGTTAGTGACATTGCCTACAGAGGGATTCTAATATCAGATATGGCTTCTGATTACCTTAGCTTTATCCTTGATCAGGTAATTTGTTTCCCATGATGCCTTTTCAGAGGCTGTCTAATGACTAACACCAGTGGACACGTGACGGATTAGCATGTTTAGCAGCAGTTACCATATTGTGGAGGGCCAAAAAAACATAAGCAACTGCACCTATGATTAGGATTAGTTGTAACATGCAGTTTATATACCCGTGTGCAACCAGTTCCTCTGTTGAGCCCGTCCTTACGGGACTTTGCCCCAAATTTAATTGGGCCCCCTCTAGTGGACGGGTGAGATTGGTCCCCCAAACATGTTAGTCCATTAAGCCAGACACCAAGTGATAAAACCAACATAAACAACTCCATCTATGATTAGGATTAGCTATATCATGCAGTTTATATACCCATGTGCAACCAATTCCTGTGTTGAGCCTTTCCCTACAGGATTTTCCCCAAATTTAATTGGGCACCCTCTAGTGGACAGGTGAGATTATTCCCCCAAATACGTTTGTCCATTAAGCCAGATACCAAGTGATCAAAAGAAATATCTTTCTCTCAACCAAAGGTTTCTGGCAAAAGTCTCACACCATCTCCACGTTGTCAAAAGCACCCAATAGAAAACACGACGGTTAGTGAAACCTAGTTATGAAGGATGGGCACTTGTCACAAATAGTTCATATTTCTGGGTGGATAAAATCATTTGGATGATTCGATTGAAAAGCTTTCCCTAAAGGATCCCCTTTTCAATCAGCTGGCACTGCATAACTCAACCATCATTGATCAATTGCCATACTGGACCTATGCTTAATGCCAAAGTGTTCCCTATGGTCACGTAGGAAGAATAAGAGAACAATATATGTGGTAGAGAAAGCATGGGCTTAACACACATACCTTTGTTCCTGTGCATAACTTCGTTAGTCTTTTCTCTCTTTTATCAACTTATCTAAAGACTCATTTACTTCTACTATGTAAACAGTTGGCAGGTTACCTTCTCATATCATCATCTTCTATGACAGTGCTGGCCATCCAACAGAGAAGACAAGATACACTTTGGAAGGCGGCAGTTATCTCCGTCACCATGTCTTTTGCTGCTTTCGTTGTTATAGCCATTTGCGCGCTCTTGTCAGGTTACAAGCTCTGCAAGAGAATCATATGGTGACAGTTCATCTTCCTGATTATGCTTTCTTACTAGAGAGGCAAGGCCAAACTAAGGGAAATAGGAGAAGCAACGTGCAATTGAAGTGTAGTAACTCCACAATCTTTCTGAATGTCAATAGACAAATACTATCAATAGAACTCAGTTTTCTGATTGGAAATTCCATTGTCTCAATGCTTTTGTTGGTTTAACCTTGTCTGTTGTTTTGTGTTACCAATCAGTTCATGTGATATAGTTGCAACCTCTTGTGCCACTGTATAGAGCTGAAATGCAAGATGAATTTTGAAATTTCATTTTGAAAGCCTAACAGCGAAGGTGAGGAACGGCGAGAAAATGAAGAAAAGAAAAGAAAAGAAAAGAAAAGGAGAATGATTGCATTTATTTGGAAAGCTAAAAAGAGATGGAAAATGCCAATAAAGGATGCAAAATAAAGGTACAATGAATCTTTGTTGATTCATTTTGTTTTCTCACCAATTCTCATCACTTTCGGTGCAATAATCCATTTTTTTCTCTCCCTGTCCGGCTGTCCCACAATCCAAAGGGCAACTGGTCATGTACAGGTAAGCTTCTGTAACTAGCAACAATCAACACGGTATTCCCTAGTTAGGAAATTAAAAGAGCCCTCTAACCTAGGACATCCAGATATGTGCTATCAAGAAAGAAAAACAAATCTAGATACCAAGCCAAGTTAGGTCCCGTTCC
Organism: Rhododendron kiyosumense; assembly: GCA_019656275.1. Lineage (NCBI taxonomy): Eukaryota > Viridiplantae > Streptophyta > Magnoliopsida > Ericales > Ericaceae > Rhododendron > Rhododendron kiyosumense. The sequence continues at coordinate 260,243 of BPLS01000277.1, read as the reverse complement.
GCTAAAGTCCTTATCTTTTAGTAAGTAATAATTTTTCATTTTTTACGAGACAAATCATTCTTTCACAATACATCACATTTAATTCAAAAATACTAGTAACTTATTTTAGTGAATTGAACACACCATTAATAAAGGAATCGAGTTTCTCTACACTTGCCGTGACTGGCTCCTGGGTCCTACAGCCCAGCCGTGCATATCTCCTAAGATAATATAGAAAATGACTCCATCCACACAATGACACAAATTTCCAATAATTATGCTTGGTTTGGCAGCCATCTGTATTTTTTAACATATCTACATTGTCCTGATCGGGGCATTTTCCTTTTCTTGGGTCCTGGTGTGACAAAAATCAGCCGCAATCAAAGTCGAAGGGAGCCAATCAGCCCAACCATGTAAGAAATTTTGGTTCGATGATTTTTCAAGACTAAAAATCTAGTCTTTCGAGAGTTTTTTTGGAACGTTTTTTATCAAATAAAGAATTAAACTCGAGTATTGTTGTTATTATATGATTTGACCACATTTGACAACATGCACATCATTATTGCACAGCTTTTTTTTGGCCATAATTTAGTGTGCTCAAAATAAAAATTATTTTTACTTTTTAATAATGATTGGAATTTTATAATATTATGTGTATATATATACATATATACATTTCAAAATTATGCAAAGGATTGTGATTTTGGTACTCCAAAAATTGATGGAGGGATTCCAAAATTGAACTGTGTTGATCCACAAAACGACGTCATTTTGAAACCCTTCTATCAATTTTTAAAGTGCTAAAATCAATTTCCTTACGCAAACTAGCCAAAGATAAATTTGGGTGGAATTCCGGCCCACAATAGCTCCGCCATGGACTTAAATGACATATAACTAGTACGATCTCACACATGAAAATTCCCTGAGAACTACCGAGAGTCGGTCAGTCACCAAAAACGGCAAAACGCTGATTCCAAGTCCCCATTTACTTCCACCCTAGGAAGTTGCACAGAGTGGCCTCTGAACCTCCCTAGAAAACTCTCTCTCTCTCTCTCTCTTTGCACAGAGTGGCCTCTGAACCTCCCTAGAAAACTCTCTCTCTTTCTCTCTCTCTCTCTCTCTCTCTCTTCAATATATAGAGGCATATCACTTACCAGAATTTGACACATCAAGATTGATCAAGATTTGGCCAGACCCATTTTTAAAATGGAACTCACAGTCATATCAGCAGAAGACCTGAAGCCAAAATCTTCTTCTCTCTTCAACCGCCGGCTCAGGCCCTTTGTCACCCTCACCCTTCCATCAACCAACGGCGATAAGCCCGTCCACGTGTACCAAACAACGGTGGATGACGCCGGAGGCACAAACCCCAGCTGGGGTGACAAGTTCCACATACCACTGGATCATAATTCCACCTCCTCCTTTTACCAAAGACAGTACTACCACCCTCTGATTTACCTCCAGTTGTGCACCAAAGATCTCATGGGTGGTCAGACCCAACTGGGGTGGTGTCAGATTCCGACCGCCGATATACTCGATGGGTTGTCGCCGGCGGGGCACGTTCGCCGGCTGAGTTACCGGCTCCGGGCTAGAGACGGTTGCAGGGGTCATGGAGTTGTTAACATTGCGGTGAAATTGGACGGTTCAGGTCCTGTAATAATGTGCCCTCAGAGCCAGAGACCGAGTAGTTCTGATCGGAGACACTGGCCGGAGATGGGTTTGGGTCAGACGGTGATTGGGATTCCGGTAAGACAGTTGCCGGAGGCGGAGACGCGTCGAGGGAAAGATTACTAGTAAGTGCTCCTGGAAGAGCGTCACGTGCTGCTCTAGCCTTCTCCACACCCCACCCACCCCATATTGACGTAGGCTCGCTACAAAGGGTGCGACCTCGTAATAATGTGTCAGGGATCTCCGAGCACCACTTGACGGTGCTCCGAGTTACGAATCAAGGACAGTTGGTGTTAGTTGTATAGAGCAGAAGGTGGGCCAGGAGGATTGATTAACGAAATCGACGTCTTGGATTTTTCCAATCATTTGGATTAGTAGTAGCGCCTCCTAGAGTGAAGTGTCCAATTTCGTTGTTCACGGATCTGGCGAATTAGCGCCTACTAGTACTAGAGAAGTGAAGTGTCCAATTATTTGTAAACTTCTTTTTCTTTTTCGTTTTTGTATGTTCTTCGTTTTTTCTGAAATTTTGTTAGATTCGTTTCATATTTTTTAAGAATAATTATTTATCTCGATGAGAAGAATCTAAAAAGTACAATAAAAGTTTAATCAAAAGCAAAAAGAAAAAAGTCACTAAAGACGATAAAATATCAAGCAGCTATCTTTTTTGTCATCTTATATATATGAATTTTTTTCAACATTGATTCATGATTTTATACTTTTTTGATTTATCTCGTTGAGACAAATGATTAATCTAAAAAACTATGATGAAAAGCTCAACAAAAAGTTAGTACGAAAAGTAAAAATTATCAAAATAAGTTTAGACAAAAAGGTTAACAAGAACATAGCGTAAACACTAGTGTTCACGAATTGAAATGAGACCGTTTCTTTCACCCGTCTAAAATGTTGATGAACTTTGTGTCATTGTCCCCATTCTGCTTAACTTTTCAAAAAGTTAGTAACATTTTGTCTTTTTTAAAATTTTTTTTGCTCTTGTTTGTTTTGTGCCAATTTTTTTTTTTTTTTTGACTTTTCCGATTCTTTTTGGAAAAGTAAAAAAAAAAAAAATTTACCCAAATATTTTGATCAAAGACCACTTTTAAGCTCAAAAAGTCAAAAGTAAGTTTTTTTTACTTTTTCGATTTGTTTCGACAAGATGAATTAAAAAGTCAAAAAAAATTGACGCAAAACTAAAAATTTAAAAAAAAATTCAAACCTTATGTCATTCTCTTTTTCCTCTTCCGCCGGGCACGTGAAAATCAATATGAAAGAATAGATGTTGACCCAGCAAAGATGTTGGGTCATTCAAGATAAAACGATAATGCTGCCCACACATACTTTATTGTTCAAGATATGCCTCTACCAAAGAACTTGGGTCACCGGATTGCAAGGCAAGTTGGCGTACATTAGACGAAGAAAAAGAGATGTACCATTCGATGGGGATAGAAAAGGAAACCCGTAACCACGCTTTCACTTATATAAGACTTCTTTCTTTCCGGGATGCGGATAAAACAAGAAAAAGCTCAAAAAAGTCCAAAGAAACTATAAGCCTAAATCACTTAAATTGACATCTCAATTACTCCCTCTATCCTAATTTAATTGTTCTTTTTGGGAGTTGTGCCATTTTTAATTAATTATATCTCGTAATTTATTATTTTATGCGATTTGGAAAATATTGTATTATAGAACTAATCGAAATCTATCAAACAAGATTCATATTTTATATAAAATTTATTATCGATTTAAAAATATATTTTCTTCGTCCAAATTTGTTTATCCACTTTTTGACTTTTACTTGTTCCAAAATATTTGTCCACTTTGGAAGACTAAGGGACCAAAAGCTACAAAATTACATCTTTGTCCCTTGCCATTTGAACTAAAGTACTCTTTTTCAAAAAGTTAGGAAGGCAATTTTTGGAAAATTGAGCATTTATAGGTGTAATGATTACGTTCCTTAAAAAAGTTGTATTCCCTAAATTGGATAAATAAATTAGGACAAAGAGAGTAACTAATTTTTTATCCAATAAAAATAGAATTCCAATTAAATTGGAACAAAAGAGTATATCATTGGAACATGCATGTACTTCCACCCACAATCTATTTTGATATACAAAAGGAGAATAATTTTGTGAAGTTGTGTAAGTGTCACAAATGTGATTCCCTATATCATCTTAATAGAATGAAAAAATTTGACAGTACATTTACTAAAATATGAGAATTAGCTACTAGCACAAAGTAGTTAAATCACTCAAGCTCAACTATCCACTTTCCTTCTCCCACATCCCATGTGTTCACACATCCACACTCTAGCGGCTGGAGTGTGTGTCCAATGACTCCAACCTCATTGGTTGAACGGCTAAAGGTGTCTGGCCCAACTTACGTACACCTCAATTTATATTCTTTTCGCTCCGGTCAAAGGCATGTCATCAACATTGAGATCAGAAAATTTATAATAAATTATTTTATTGCAACCTGACCCTAAAAATCGAACCCTGGTTAATTGTGTGGTGCGTAAACCCATGCAATTGAAGATAGAGAAGAAGCAGAAAGTAGCTACACAGATTTTGTGCACCGGAATTGTGCTCAGATCACGGTGTGGGGCTAAATCTAGATCCCACACAAACGATCTGAGCCGTTCATTAAATGTAAAATATTTTTTCAAAGGTCTTCAGGAAAAATCAGCTCAATCCGATACCTATAAGTGTTCGATCCAATTATTTAACTTTTTAGGATCTTGAAATCTAAGTAAAAAGTTAGATGATTGAATCGAGTATTTATAGGTATCGGATTGAGTTGATTTTCAGCGAGCGCCCTCGGAAAAAATGTTTTAAAATTTAATGAACAACCTGAACTGTTTATTTGGAACCTGAAATGGACCCCACACCGTGAATGGTGCAAAATTGTTGTGCACAAAATCTGTATGGGTAGCATCTCTGTAGAAGAAAGTGTCTTAAAGTTGTGTTGCGAAGGTGCTGGGACTTTTTCATGGAATCAGTGGGAGTTGACTTGATATATAGACCCAACTAATAAAAATAGAAAGTCTACGGTTCCCGACTAAAGGAATCTCGATCGGATCCCGACGCTCCGCTGGACCCACTCTGGCCACCAGATGACTGATTCTAGCCGTCCAAAAATTCTATAAAAAAAAATGAGTGGGCCTAAGCGAGTATCAGCGGCATCCGATGTGTGTAGATACTCGATCCAAACACTCCATGTTTTTGTATATCCATGAACATGGAGTGTTTGGATCGAGCACCTACACACATCGGAAGCCGGTGATTCTCACGTTGGCCCAATCGTTTTTTTTTTTACAGAATTTTTGAACAGCTCGGATCGGCCATCTGGTGGCTGGAGTGGGCCCGTCAGGGCATCGGGATCTGATTAGGATTCCTTTGGGGTCGGGAACTGTAGCACCGTTCGAAAACAGAAAGTTTACGGTTCCTGACCAAAGGGATTGTGATTAGATCCTGATGCCCCACCGAGCCCATTCCGGCCACCGGACAGCCAATCCGAGCCGTCCAAAAATTCAAAAAAAAAAAAAAAAGGTTTGCCATGCGTGAATCAACGATATCCGATATGTATAGGTGCTCGATTCAAACACTCTATTGAATATGTGTGTCTGCTATCTACTAGACTCCACTCTCTTTTCTTGGTTGGAGCTTGGAAGTACAAGGGAACTTGTCCCCCTTGGTGCTATGTTAGTCAGTTAGTGGAGCCACTTGGAGATTGTGATTTTTTGTGATGTGAAATGGACTTGGAAAGTTTTGAGGCCAAAATTGTCGGACTTGCCTCCCCTCCAGTTCTTCCCTTCGGTTTCCCCTCCAATTTTGCACTTTTGTGGGCTCATGTAGGATCCACGTTGACGATCAAAACCGTTCATCATGTAAATCTCATCGAGACGAATGAGCATATCGAAAATCATGTTCATCAGAGTTGTATTGATACTTGATCAGAACATATGACCTCACAACTAATGGGTTCCTATCCAGTGTGCCCAACACCATTTTTATCAAATTAATGTGTTTCGATCAGGTATCAATAAAGATCCGATGAATGTGATTTTTTGGTGTAATCACTCATCTTAAAAAATCTACGTGATGAACGGTTTCGATCATCGACTTTAGCCCTATATAAGCACACAAAACGCAAACTGGAGGAGAGACCAGAGGTGGAGAGTCCAAAATTATCGGGCTTGAAAAGATAAAATAACCACCGTTTTGCGGCTTGACTTATATGTAGATATGTATAATATTGAAAAGTTCAAATATGAAGTCTCCCACGACTTCCCTCAGGAAAGATGATTTTCTCCTTTTCTAAAGGAGCTGGGTCCATAGTCATGAGTCCCGTGGTGCACGAAATCGGTGGGCACTTAACGTGCGATTAGAGCAAGTTTACCAGCGCGACTAAACAAGAGAAAAAGCTACTTTAGCTAATTAAGGAGAGAAATTTGCCCCTGCAGCAGGAGAGGTAAACTACAGGCTAGAATTTCTCCCGCTACGGTCGTTAGCTTCTTTTACTTCACAACTGTTCATACGCAATCAATACATTATCGATTTTTTTTCTTCTTCTGCTCAACCGTTGGGCTACAGCTTGTTGGTGAAAAATGATAAAAATAAAAGGATAGAGGAAAAGATTGAAAAAATGTATATTTTAATTGATATTAGGTAAAATAGATAGTATTTGTGTAGTTATGGAAGAAAAAGTACGTAGCTAAACTAGATTTGTGAACTATTCAGAAGGTAATTTACCTAAACACTGGTGTACTTGCTCTAGTACTCCAATATGGTTTGGTTACCTGAACTATTAATTTGACGAATTTGTTCTCTCAACTTTTCGATTGCTTCTTATTTCATTTAATCGTTAATGGTGTTTAATATTTTGGACAAAAAATCTATCACATGCTGTCAGAACCCAAATAAAAGGGACAAAATTGGCAATTCCAAATTACCCCTTTCAAGACCCCAACCAAACCCATTTCGTTCTCTCCAAATTCTGGTTTTTGGATCAACTTTGCCGCATCATATCTCTCTCGTTTCTTATCCGATTCGACTTGCCTTTGTTCTATTCTCTTCCTCTATCTTCCCTCTTTCTAATCCAATTCATTTTCCCCTTCTAATCATCACCACGGCTGCCCTCGGAAGCTCCGAAAACACCATGGCAGCCATGGTTGACGTTAACCCCAACTAGGTCTTATCTTATGTATTGGAATGATCAAGGCACAAATTATCCCCATCTTTTCCCATCTCGTTGAAGCTTGAAAAACGTTGGATCCCATACCCCCAAATCACAATCAAATTTACGAGTTGAAAGCGGTGCTTGGATCGAGAGTTCTCAAAACGAACAAAGACGACGATGAGAGCAATGCGGAGAGTGATTCCGATCACAAGTCGGATGAAGAAGTAGTTGTGGCAGTAGAGATGTTTACTAATCTGGCGGCTACTAAGCCAGAGTCGCAGAAGATCCGGTGCCAAGCCAAAGAAAGCTCCTGCTGCTTTAAGGAAGCCTAGAAAAAAGCTTCTTCCCAGCCTTCTTACATTGAGATGATAACGGAGGCAATAGTGATGTTAAGGAGAAGAACGGATCGAGTTAGTACATGATGACAAATTTGCCCCTTTCATATGGGTTCTAATCTCATGTGATAGGTCTTTTGTCCAAAATGTTGAACACCGTTAAAGAATGGAAAAAATAAGAAGCAATCGGAAAGTTGAGGGATAAATTCGTCAAATTAGTAGTCCAAGGACAACATAGGAAAAAATGTGCATTGTTTAGAGGATAAAAGCAAAAAAAAAAACACTCAGATCGAAAATGTTACAGCTGAAATGATCAACAGATCAATAGGTGGAAAGGGAACAAAGGGCAGAAAATAGATAGTCCTCATGCTCAAGGAGAGAATAAATTCTCCAGTGTAATGATTAAACATTTATATAAAACTCGGGATTCTAACGGAGATAATTTGGATACAGGAATTTGCTTTCGCTGTTACAGTTTTGTTCTCGCCCCATAAGAGAAACCAAGGGGGGAGAAATGAAAACAACGCGCAAAATAATCCCCCGGAGGATTGCCCTGGACAGCAACGGACAAATCCTCGACACATCCAGAGCAGGCACATACACGCACCACCCCTACAAATCACAACTACTTCCACAACAACAAGAATAGAAACGGTTATTAACACCAGATTCCGCGATAAAAAGCCTTGAGCTTCAAGCAAGCATGCAGAGTTGCAAATGTGGGAACCCCAAATCCTAGGCAATTTTCTTCTACACTTGTTCGCTGCCTTGGATTTTATCCTTGACGATGTTGTACTTGCAGAGGGGACAAGTAGCATTGGTGTATAGCCACTTGTCTACACAGGAGGAATGAAAATGATGACCACAGGGAAGTTCCCGAACCTCAGCTCCATCATCGTAATTACAAAGGCAAATGCAACACTCCTGCAGTTACCATAATCATCAATTTCAGAGAGAGAAAGAGAAGAGAATAACAAAACTAATAAGAGAAAGCAGTTTTTTTTTTTTTCCTTTTTTGCCAAGTAATAAGAGAGAGGGGTTGGATGAACTTACAGCATCCTCGTGTAAAAGACAGTGTTCAATTGGTGAATCTGTGCCAGATTCTGTCATTACTCCTGCGAAAGGTCCTTGTACCTCACCACTAAGCTTGTCTGTATCTCCAACCCTCCGGAAATCGTATCTTGGGAGTTGCTCAACATCGTCTCTGGATGCTCCTTCCTAGTTTTGATAAAAAGAGGAGCAAGCAAGAGGAAAAAGGAAGAATGTTAAGCAAATGATGCTCTAACGCCAATAAAAAGAGAGAGTACATGATGCACTAACGAGTACCTACAAATAATTGCAACAATCAGACCAATTGTGATCCTGTGAAATTAATATTAAATGGTAAAGTATGAATCACTCTTTAAAGGCAAGTAATAGTTGTGATCTAGGTATGGTCACAAAAATGCAACCTTGGGCAATACCACAAAATGCACAAGGCCAGTTTTTGTGTACAGGGTGTAGGCTCTTTTTCCCTTATTTGCACCAGGAAAAACAAAAAACAGGAAATGGCTCAAATCTCTAGCTCGCATGTCAATATCAAGAAGTAGTAGCCTCAGGACCTAGCTTGATTAGGCTGAAATCCAACAATTTCTACCTCCTGCTATCAAAAAGTTCTCCTTGTCTCTTGCATAGTTCCTCCAAGTTCAAGGTCATAAATTTAGGCATCATGAGCAAACCAGCTATGATGCCCCAATTCAAAATTGCAAAATAGCATATCTTACAAAACTTTAAAAACTATGAACCAGCTTTCCCGCATGAAGTTATTATAACTGGTTCCATTGATTCTTATCCAGATATTAATTCAGCCAGCGTTCCTCATTCTCCAAATAAATATGTTGATGCATAGAGGAGACTTGGACGTGAACATGTTAACAAGATAGAGAGTTAGATAGGCGTTCATTTTTGTTCTCCTATTAGCCTTTGTCTATAGGCATATTAGCAAGGCTCAAACTTCAGTCTTTTTATCGGGAAATTGTAACATAAGCCTCTGGGATGTCTCCTCATATATAGGATGATGCACTACATGAGCACAAGAACTAACACCCCAGATTGATGCAGGGGCCTAGATTTAGCATTCAGACAACCTGAAATAGGCTGTTTCTAAGGTTTATTTTAGGCTGAGACACTATCCCGCCAAGCAGTTTTAGCTTTCAGAGAAGTTTCATTTTCATGGGTGCTTTCAACACTTTCAATATTTCATGTTTTGGACTCAAAATCTTGCCAAATTAGGAAACACTTGAACTCTCTAAGGGGGGCGGGCAGGCAAGGACTGGAGCGTCGTATTCCAACATCCTTTTTTTTAACACCTAAGAAGGTAGCACTTCTTAGGTAAGATGTATCCTCAAACGAAGCCAAAGGATTTTTCTATCAATCCACAAGATTCCATGTTTAAGATTTGTCAAGAGATACTAGAGTTAACTAGTTACGGACTCCATGAACTTAGAAGTTAGAAGTAACCATGCTCCTCAGATGCAGACATCAGAGTCAGAAAGCAAAGGATCAGGGATTCGGGCGTATAATTCCAAGAAAACCTGGTCCATTTAAGCGACACCAAAATGTTACCATCTGTGTGAATTCCACGTGATATTATCAAGACGCTAATTGTCAATCCAAAGGGAAACGACAAACATATTTGCTTTCATCATAAAACTATCCAAATACCATGCGGAATACCTTTAAAATACCTTTAAGAACTGTATTCAAATACAACTATCCAAAAGAGAGGATCATAGAAGTACCATCCTTAACTTTTACCATTTCATCTTTTGTTTGTATGAGTACCTCAACTTCCAATAAGATGAAAAGCTAACTCATGAAATTTAACCCAATCGAAGTAAAATACCTCCAGACATAGTTGAGTTGCTAGACAATATAATACCCATAATGAATAGAAAGGAGCATGAAATTTCAGAATGAAAAGTATATGTTTAACTGAATTAACCACTATAGTGAATGCACATCCAAGACAAGGTTAGAGCTAGCGATTCTAAAGTTCGAGAATATTTAGGAAGTAGGAAAACATTGTTCACCAAAAGCAAGAATTCTTCCAAGGTAGAGGAAAAATCAAATAGGATAAAACAACCCATAAGATAATAAAAAACACAAGGAAACAGGTGCAACAGCTACCTGATCTGCCACAGCATATAAGACTGCAATAAGACATGGAAGGCAGCAGCAAACCGCAATACCAATCACACATGCCAGGGCAACACAGAAAACAACAAAGAAGACGTCCAAAGCCAAGAAAAGTACAGAAACCCTGCATTTCGAAACCAAAATAACTAAGCATAAGGTTTACTTAACAATTAACATGATGCTACAAATAGAACGGAGTTAATGAAAACCACGTCCACAAACCAGTAAAGTTGTGGAGATTCCCTAGCCAACAATGGTCCACCCACGGATAACCAATAAAATCCAATGATCCACCAGACAAAGGAGAACATTGTATTTGCAGATTCCAAGTGCTTGGCCATGCTACTGTAAAATTAAAAGACAGTAAGTAACAAGCACAGAACAAAGCTTCTACTCTCAAAAGGAAGGACGAACATAGAATTATGGGGTCAGCTGACCCACTTAAACTTCAAAAGATCCACAATTTTTCCAATATTAACTGTCAAAATAACTTGGCGAGGAGTTTGCACCCATTATGTAGAACTTTGACACTGGTCCAATGAAAAAGGAAGATCCCACGGATCAAGAAATGAAAAGCACTAAATTGAAAAAAGTTTGGTAGAGACAATGGAAAACATTGCATTTTTGTAGGTCCATTTGCTCGTGAAACCACCATTCATGCAGGTCACAACTATGATGGTTGAAAGAGCTCTTTCAACAAGGAAATCAATAATGAAAGAATCCTAAAATTAGCAATTAAATGAATGAATGACGGGTGAGGTGCATAGAAAATGATGTTTTCATATTGACCAACTACCAACAACGGAGTTCTTATGGGTCCAAAATACTTGATGTCAATATGCTAAATTATGTGAAATTGCATATATCTAAACGTGGTTTAAATATTTCAAGACGACAACATCAATACATTAACATATCCTTTATTTATAACTTGAGAATCATGTTTTCTACAACCCCCCTAAGATAAACAAGAGCCACCATGTCCTACTATAGATCAATGTAAAATTTCCAAAACTAAATCACTTTACAAAGTTCAAGATTCATAATCAAGCAAGCATTACTAGTCACATAATCCTTCAGTAAGAACCTCTGCTCCCGCACACAATCCTCGATCTGTGCTCGCAATCTCAATCCCCACCCTCACAAATTTCAATACTTTGGTATGTTTTCAAAAGATGCGCATTATGTGACTGAGATTTAGACCTTAGTCACATAATCCAACAGTAGGTCGCTTCGCTGCTGCTCTCGAAATACACTTTCGCTTTCACGCTCTCGCACGCACAGTTTGTGACTAATATCCTTAGTCATACAATCCTTTGGTAGGGCCTTCGCTCCCGCTCTCAATTATCGGTCTCACAAATTTTAATTCTTAAAAGACGTGAACGCTCACGCATGCAGGTTATGTGACTAAAATCCAGACCATGTAGAATTTTTCAGTTATACCTTGTACTGTCATCGGTTAGGTGAGCCAACGAAACGTACTGATTCCCATTCCCCCCATCCACCGCACCGGCCGTGGCAACCGACCGCCTACGCCGCCTCCTGTACTCCACGGAAACGCAAACCATGTGGACCACGCACTGGAGAGCGTACCCCACGATCCAAACCCTAAGCGGCATCGACGGCGACTCGCCGCGGCTCAGGACCATCACTCCCACCGTGACCACGACGAACATCAGGTTCCAAACCATGTCGAGGAACACGATGGGCTTCGAGTAGGCCCAGTCGCTCTGCCGCTCCTCCAGCTGCTCCGCCGCGACCTCGCGCACGAGCATCGACGGCTCGCGCATCAGCCGCCGGCTCCC
>BPLS01000277.1:155717-223107 GCA_019656275.1 Rhododendron kiyosumense | reverse complement strand
TAATGTTTCTTTTCTTGTTACACCTACCTCGTAAAGCTGTTGTTGGTTTGTTGTTGTTTATAGGTTCGGGTGTGGGTTTGATTGAGTGATTTGAGTTGGGTGACTTTTTGATTTACCCATCTCCTAATATGATCTTTCTTCAATATTGTCGTCGGCGCTGTGTAGCCAGAGTAAATGAGAATTCACTTAAGTTTGTGAATAAGTAGATAATCTAGCTCAACAAAATGAAATAAATTAGGCCCAATAAATTCTCAACGAGAATAAAAAAGTTTATTTTATATCGAGCTTTCTATACAAAAAAATTCTTTGCTTTTTTGTCACCGTTGAACTGAAATTCTAGAGCAGCCCCCATCTAGTTGGAAGTAGAGGATTGTAAACTAACCCTGAATGTTAGATATTTTTGTCATTTGAGAGGTGTACTGGCTCTCTTCATATTGTTTGGTCTCTTTTGGTGTTGTCTCTTCCAATTGTACATGTGTGGCATACCTTGATGACTTCTCAATAAATTTGGTACTTCTGAAAAAAATTTAAAAAAACTTGTTGTCGTTTACATTCAATCTGGTTTGGGTTTGATCCATTTCTTGAAATGGGTTGTATGATCTTTTGATTTACCATCTAAATCTTTGCTATATCAAGGTGTTTATGTGAAACTTTCTTTCTTTTGTGGTTTCCCAGTGGATTGATATTTAGTTTGCTTTGGTTATTGATGTTCATTGTGAGGGGTGGCATGTGGGAGTCTTCTGTTTTTTTTTCCTCGTATGCTACAATGTCAATTTCCCCCCTTTTTTCTGACTGATCTAGGTCTTGGTTCATCCTTTGGGAGTTCTCACCAAGAATAAGCACGATGTATGATGAAAATTTAGTGGTTCTTTAGTTTTCGTTAAGTTTTTATGCCCAAGTTTTCATTGTATGAAATATGAATTGATTCAATGAGTTAGGGCCTTAGGGCTCATGGTTTTGAAACTTCATGTTTTTAAGCATAATTTAGGCATGCTTTTAGAAACCAATTGGAGATTCGGCTGAAAGAAATATATATTAATAATGCCTTCAATAGAGAAAATCCGAGGAGCAGATTTTATCATGCTTCTACCATTTTTTCGGGATAGTTTGCATAACTTCTAGTTGTTCACTTTCATGTTCCTCCCACCACGTGTGTGATTTGCTGTTTTTGATAGTGGCGTGAGTATGTTTCTCATTGTTGGAACTTGGAATCTTGCAATTAGTTATGGTGACAGCTTGTATAGGGTACATAGAACCCTGGGGTTAAATGAGCTTTTAGGGTGCTATCATGCACTGTTCAATAAATAAATCAAAATGGTAATTGTATTTCTGAATTTTGTATCTGCCGCTACTTTTGCAGATTGGAAAAATTGGGAGCACTAGAGTGGAACAAGGTAGTTCATGAACATCAGGGATGGAGACTTATATCTTGTATCTGGTTGCATGCGGGTGTTATTCATCTGTTGGCAAACATGTTGAGTTTGGTGTTCATTGGGATTCGCCTTGAACAGCAATTTGGATTTGGTATGTTATGTTAGTTTATGGAACTGGAAACTAAACTTGTCCCTAACTCATATTTGTGTGTTAAAAAGTTCATTCTACTGTTCTGATCTTTTCCACTGTTCTTGACCATGAGCTGAGACATGATGTTGATGATTGTTTTCTTTGGGGTTGGAAGTCCTGTAGGAATGAAATATTTGATGAGCTTGTAATGGTTGTGTCAATGACAGTGTTTAGCGGTATCCATTAGACCAATATAGATATGACCAAGTGAAACCATTGAGATGTAATTCTTTTCTCACTGAAAATTAGAAAGGAATCCTTTCACCTGCCAATCTTACTTCTTTAAAAACTAGTAGAGACGAGGTTAATTTTTCCCCCAAGAATATTTGGGGCATCACTTTGTACCACATTCATGCCCATTATGAGGCTTTCATCAGTTAGTTCTTGATTTTTCCTCTTTGGCTGATGGATGATAGAACATGTATTCTTGGATCAGTTTAATATGTATTTACTGGTATTGTTCGTATTCCAGATTGGCTTCATTCCTGTACTAATCGGATGAACTTTTTTGGGGACAATGGAAATCCGTAGTCTGTTGAGTTGACTCTATGTATTATTCTTATGTTTATCTTACACGTAAATTTTCTTATTGGCAGTTCGAGTGGGGGCAATCTACCTGTTATCAGGATTCGGAGGGAGCATACTCTCTTGCCTTTTCCTTCGAAGCAGTATTTCTGTTGGTGCTTCAGGAGCCCTATTTGGACTTCTTGGAGCAATGCTATCAGAGCTTTTTACTAATTGGACTATTTATACCAATAAGGTAGTTCCTGTTGATGCTTACTTTGTACGTGTTTATTTTACTCTTTTCCTTTTTCTTTTCCTCTTTTTCCCAGAATAATAGGAGAAACCCAGCGGTTGGATTTTGCAATGCAGTTTATTTGTCCCAAGTCCTAACTCTCTTTATATGGTTTTCAGAAAAAACTTTGTTCAGGCTTTGAAAATGAAGAATTTGGCCATTCTGTATCACATTTCGTGATTCCTCCTCTCTTGTTTTGTAGGCTGCTGCTGTATTAACCCTAGTGATCATCATTGCGATCAACTTAGCTGTTGGAATTCTTCCGCACGTTGACAACTTTGCTCACATTGGAGGATTCTGCACTGGTTTTTTCCTTGGTTTTGTGTTGCTACTCCGCCCCCAGTTTGGTTGGATGGAGTCCCAAAATCTTCCACCTCAGGCTCGTGCCAAATCCAAGCACTCCATTCTCCAATATGTATTCTGCGCAGTTGCTCTGGTTTTGCTGATTGCTGGGTAATAATTATTCTCCTTAAATCCTAAGCTTTCTGGAATTTAGGTTATTGCTTGTGTGGGGCACCACATCCGTCTTTTTCCTATCAGCACTTTTGTCATTCTAAAGAGTGTTTCCCTAATGAAAGTTTATGATGCACGCATAATAATGTCAAATTGGTATTAGAGAAGAAAACACAAGACTGTTCGATGCCTTATTAGAATCAAGAAAAATACATTGTTTCGATAGCATTATGCAAACATCTCATCATTTTGTCCATTTTCCTTTCTGCTATGCTGCATGGTGCAAGAGCTTTCTTCTAGATTGCGTCATTCTCATTCTACCGTTTCTTAACGAGACTCACAGATAAGCACATTATTGCTCCTGTGGCAAAAAAGACCTAATTTCCCGTTCTTTTTCATGTTGACAATTGCAGAATCACGGCAGGACTGGTACTGCTATTTCGAGGGGATAATCCAAATAATCATTGCAGTTGGTGCCACTACCTCAGCTGTGTGCCCACCTCAAGATGGAACTGTAATAGTAACTGATCAAACAATTCTCACCAGTTCTTGCATCCGTTCGTCGCGGTTGCCTCGTGCTCAGATTCTTTTTCCATTACTGGGACTATTGGACATATGTTTATTCCATTTTGTATGCTTCCGCTTGTGCAGTCTATTTTCTCTTCTGTTGTGAGGAAGACATTCTAGGAAGTCTTGTTTGTAAAAATATAACACGGGATCTCTTCCCATTATGTACACTAATTTCCGATTAAAGATTATCCGGCGATTTTGTTGTAGTTATTATTGCAAGCAATGCTACAAACAGACCTTTTGAAACACAACTCTCAACACAATTGTGTCCGAAGCTGTTAGATGCCCATGAATACATGTACGTCTAACAGTTTCGGACACAGTTGCGTTTTAAAGGTGTGTTCCTAGACTTTTGTTATTATTGCCATGTGGTCTAAGAACGTACCAGATTTATGCTCCTAAAGTGAACCTTTTCAAATCGGTATATAGTTAAAAATATTTGTGAGAAAAAACTTTCATACACAAGTCATTACACTTGTTTTGAATTGGAGGCCTAAAGCAGCAATTTTACGAGCTGTCGGCTCGAAAACGTAAATAGTACTTCCTCCATCCCATTTTAAATGCTCTCTACGTAAAGTCGTGTCATTTTGACTTTAAAAAAAATTGCATTTTTCATAAAAAATTTTGGAACTTTTTTGCACCGTTTTAAAGTACTCATCGAGATCTTTTGAACAATGCAAAACAAAGTTAAAAATTAATTCCTAAAGTACTTTATTTTTCAAGTTCAAAGTTATACGGTCTCCCATAGGGAGCATTTAAATTGGGACGGGGGAGTATCACAGTTGATTTTTGTGTGCTTTGTACAAAAATTGAGGCTAGTAGTTTCAGTTTTATGAAAAGTTCTCAGTTTTCAAAATAACTTTGCTAGCGCATAGCACTACACCCGAACACACATACACATACACACCCACATTCACGCTCTCATGTGAATGTGAGTGTGTGTTAACGGTGTAGTTTGAGAATTATTGTTTTCCAAAATTGAAAAGAAAATACTACTCCCTTCGTCTCTTTTTAAATGTCCACTATAGTTCTATGTGTCATTTTCTATTGCTTATATATCTCAATTATTTCTATAAAACAATTTTGTAAAAAATATAAAACATAATACACATTAAGAGATATAAAACCATCGAAAATAATTGCAAAACAAGTAAAAAGACAACGAAGAGAATGTGGCTTCGCCCGGGTTCGAACCGGAGACCTTCAGTGTGTTAGACTGACGTGATAACCAACTACACCACGAAACCATCAGTGGGATCGTGGCGTAATTTTAATTATTTGAACTATATTTAGAAGTTGACCAACAATTTTCGTTTCATTGCTTTCTGGATGAAGCGATAACTTGAGAACAACAAAATGGATGTGAAGTTTTAACCCTCATCGCTTCGGGTTTTACTTCGATGATTGAGGCACCTTCTGCCCTAAACTCCAGCGGCTTCACTGGTCACTGGTCTGCCATTCTCAGTGTCTAGAACTAGAAACTATAGTCAGAACATCGGCTTACCTTACCAATCGCCTACCATGTCTCCTTTGTAAGGTCTCTCTGGACCCTCTGTCCACCATCGTCCTCTGTAAAGTCCAGTGTTTCATCTATCTTCATCCGCACTTGCACCTCCTTGTCAGGCCTAGGTAGGCAAATCGGTGCGCCTTCTAAGTATAAGTAAGGGCGAGGGGGCCGCTTTCTTCTAGGGTCGACTCCTCGGTTAGCTTTTTTGCTCTCTGGCCAGCAGTCGCTCCTGTTCTTCCCTTCGGCATCTTGTCCTGGGCGGATTGTACTTCGCCCTCGACAAATGGTCGGCGTCTTCTACAGGGGGTGGCTGAGCTATCCTTTGATTCTCTCTTTTAGTAGCCCCTCCACAGAAAGATTCATCGTCGCCTTCATTTCTGTAGGATTCTCTCGGACCGTTGTGGGTTGTGCTCAGTAAACGAGTTGTCCTAAATGCACCAGCAATCGCAAGCTCAGTCTCAGTTCTAAGACAGGTAAGGTTAGCTTACATCTCCGGATCTCCTGTTGTCTGATCGATCTTGATGGTCAAATCTTTGTAAATTCTTTCATTTAGCAAATGCAAATGAAACCGTGTATTGTTAACGACCAGAGAGGTACTTTTTCGCAAAATCGCAATCAACATTTGGGTCTTTGCCATTTTGATTATTCTCAATAATTACCTTGTTTATCCATAATTATGGTCCTACTTTTATCAAAAGTAATGAAATTATGAGTAAACGAGGTTGAAGATAGATAACACCAAAGTTAGAGCAATTTTATCAATTGAGGTAAAATAAGCTAAAAAGCTATCTTGCCTAAGCAAAACTTCCAAATGAGCCTTACACCAGATTATGTAAAGGCTGAGGCAAAATCTATCTATGAACAGTGCTTAGGTAAATATACCTAAACACTATTCACCATTTGTATATTATTTTATTAATTATTCTCTCTCTACCCCTCTCTCTCCCCAGAAAAGAAAAAGAAAATAAAAGTAATAATATTTTAATAGAGAATAGGTTAAATAGATAGTATTAGTGTAGTGTTGAGAGAGATGTAAGTAGGTAAAATAAAAAAAATGCACTATTTACTAGCAATTTTACCAAACTACTGGTAAACTTGCTCTAAGTTCAATACTCTAAAAGTAATTACTGTTTTCGAAAGAGAGTTTTCAAACACAAAAGATATCTGAGTTCTATTCGGACTAATTTTTTTTTAAAGCTTATTTTCGTGTGTTTCTGATTTTTGCTAATTTTCTGTTAATCTTTTTTCTTCCTAATTCATCTTGAGGAGAGAAATACAAAGAATAAAAAAAAAAAAATTCAGATCAAAAGTAATAATACATTCAATAGAGCTAAAATTTGAGGTGATAGGGAATGTAAAAACTATTGCACTCCGTTTGTTTAGGCGTAAAATATTTTACCTATTTTTCAGTGTTTGGTTGTGTAAAAAATTAAGAAAACATTGTACTTGTAAAATATTTTCCATCAATTGGATGAAAATGACTTACTCTTAAATATTCCGTAAGTTATTTTCTGAAATGAACCCAATACCCTTCTACTACAATTCTCACTGCTTAGTTTCCTCGATCGTCAGTTATGACCCACATTCAATTCCAATATTCTCATATCTTTCTACCGTTTAAACAACACCCCCCCCCCCCTCTTCATATTATTTTGTTGATTTCTAAAAATATTTTTAAACACCAATCAAACACCAGAAATAAAAAATTCGAAGTTTGTTTTCTAAAAAATATTTTACATTGTAAAACATTTTATATCGAAACAAATGGAGCCTCAAAGTTTGTAAATGGTACCAAATGGAATATGCCACCCTTGTACGCTTCAGGGGGTGTTTCTACTAATAAAAAAACGCTAAAAACTTAAACGCATTTCACCATCTCATTTCACTAACAAAAAAGAATCAGCATTTTACCATCTCGTTTTTACTAACAAAAAAGTTGTCAACAAAATTTTTTTTTGTTACAGTAACTCTACTCATAAATCCATCAAAAACTTATTTACTACAAAAAATAACTTGATATTTTGTCAACAACTTATTCATTACTGGAAACACCTAATAACTTTTTAATTATAAATAAAAATCTACAAATTTTTCACTACCGGAAACACTCCCACAGTGATTAACTTTTTACCAAAAATAATGAATAACCTCCGTCCCATTTTCTCTCTTTTTTTGTTACTCGTGTCAGTTTTCAATCGCTTATATCTTTCAATATAAATCTCAAAAAATATGCAATATCGATCTTGTTTGATAGTTCTTGATTAGATCTATAATACAAAATTTTCAAAATTATGAAAAATATTGTAGATTGGAAGATATAAACATTTAAAGAACGACACAAATAACAAAAATGGACATCCAAAATAGGACAGGGGATTATTTCTTTCCCGATAGTAATGCTGCTTGGGAGAGTTGAGTTTTGTTCACTCTCTACAAAGTATGTGGATCCTACTATGAAGTAATATCATGCTTATAAAAAGTCCATTATAGGTGAGACCTATAATATTTTAACCAATAAAATGGAGGGTAATGTTTACCATCTTTTGAAGAGGGTGAACAAAATTACACTTCGCTTAGAGTATTTGTCTTACTAAATAATTAGTTGATAATTAACCAAAAAAAAGGAAAAGAAATAAAATTCGAAATGCATCAAACTTGGAGGGAGCCATATATTCGCAAATCTAACCGTCGAAAGCGGTTACACTCCTCTCTCTCTCTCTCTCATGTACAAATTCGCCCCACTACCACTTAAAGCGCTTCTGTCGAAAACAAAAGGGGAACTCCCAAGCCGACCATGATTCTCTTCATTGTCTTCTCTCTCTTTCTCTCTCCTCACCACTCCGTCTCCGGCACCCAAATCCTCTCCAAATCCAAACTCGAGAAATGTGAAAAGGTTTCCGACTCCGCCACCCTCAATTGCTCCACCAAAATCGTCCTCAACATGGCCGTCCCCGGTGAATCAGTGAGCATTTTACTATCACTCATTCTCTCTCTCTCTCTCTCTATTTACATCTATTTGATTTTACAGTTTAATTGGTTTTTCAGAGTGGGGGAGAAGCCTCGATAGTGGCGGAAATAGTGGAGGTGGAGGAGAATTCGAGCACCAACATGCGAACGCCGCGGATTCCGCCGGTGATCACGGTTAACAAAACCGCCGCCTACGCGTTGTACCAGTTGACGTACATACGAGTATGTTCGAACGGTTTTTTTTGGTAACTTAGGGCTCGTTTCCTCGCCCATACCCCCAGTGATTGGGAGCCACAAGGGTTCTATTGTTGTTGTTGTTATAGGGCTCGTTCCTCCTAGTATCAGGATCAGCTCAAAGGTTTTTAGTGCTCAAGGCCTAATAAAAAAAATGTGTCTTTTAAAAATTAATACTTAACAATTTTTACAGCAACAATCACAATACAAGAAATCTAAGCCAATATAAAGTTCTACCAATCATTACATATGAACATGAAATACGAGATCGTCAGGTTTTTGGGGTGGGTTTGGGGGGAAACGATTTTTGGGTGGTGTTATTCGCTGATTTGGGGAAAATGATTTTGGGGATTTAGTGGGTTGGGCACTTGGGCTTATGGAACAGTGGATTGGACTAAATTATTACCTCTAATTGGGCATTTTTTTTTCATTCTGTTGGGCTTAAAAAGAGTCCTACTCAAACCCAAATAGTAAAAATATTGGAGTGCCACTAAAAATTGGACATTTTTTGGATGCCTGAGGACCAGGCCTCTTGGGCCTTGGAGTTGGGCCGGCCTTGCCTAGTATCTTCTATTTTTTTCATTATTGTTTGGGGAATTAATCTGTTACTACCTCCGTCTTAAAATGCTTGTCTGGTTCGCAAATCAAGAACTTACAAATACGATATTTGTTTCAAGAAAAATTCGAAAACCTTTTAACAATTTACTAGAAATAAAAATGCTTGTCTGGCCCGCAAATACATCAAATCAAGAACTTAGATGTGTGAATTTTTGCTGGAAAGAAATGCATGATTTTCAAGTTCTTTCGCGAAATGGACAAGCATTTTAGGACAAAATGAGTACATGGTTTGTCGTGGTGGTGCCCCAGGTTCTCCATCTCCACAACACATTGGCGTGGGTCGATACCGTTAGTCTTGGGCTCAACATCGATGTATGTTGGTGGAGGATGGACCTGGGGCACCACGTGGCGGTAACCCAAGGGTACTAAATAATTTTGCGTTTCTTAATGAACAAAAGAATAATTGGAACCCATAGGGTAGCCTGGTGGTTTAAGATTGTCATCTGGATTAACCGCAAAACTGGAGGTCTTGTCTTCAACTCCTGCTGGCAACACCTTGGATTATTTGCTATTTGTTGCTTGTGCGTGGTTGCAGGGGTTGGTCCAAAGTAGTGATCTTATTGCAGAAATTAACATCCTTGTCGAAATGATAGTGATTAATTAACTAGTTTGTTGGATCTGCAGAGTCAATTGATTAATTAATGGAGTAAATTAGATTTTTTCGTTGTATAATTGCTATCAGAGATGGTGATTATGATCAATATCTTGTGGACTTTATTGAGTGATAAACTTGCCAATGCCTGGCAATATGTTAATGCATTTATGCATGCACTTCGAAGTCGCTTGTTTCTTTTGATTCTTTTTTTATGTTTATAGTTGTTAAATCCTTTTGAGTAGTGTTACCATTCAGTGTGATGTTTATTTCTGAAAAATACTTCATAGGATGTTGCGTATAAACCTGAGGAGTTCTACGTTCAAACGCGCAAATGCGAGCCAGATGCTGGCGCAGATGTTGTGCAGAAATGCGAGAGGTAACATCTTTTTCGGCTGGTTTATCCATTCCTTTGTTTCTCAGTGTTAGTTTTATGTGAAATTACGAGTGACACCCGTGGTTTATGGGTTGCTTCCCAACTCTTTGACTACTCCAGCAGTAACGTTGTCAATTACTTTATTTCTGAATAGATTGCTATAAGTACTTGGTTGTAGTTCTTGGGCAATATTATTTGGATTGAATAAACTTGGTTCTCATTCCAGCCTTCTCTCTCACTCTCTCTATACGTGTTCCTTGTTTCTCTGCTTTTTGGATCAACGAATGAGATTTGGTGTTCCTTGTTAACATCTCGTCATAATATTTTATTATCAACCTAGTTGATTGACTACTAACAAATTGAGACATGCTGCCATAACCAGGCATGATTCTCTTAGCAATTTGTATTCAATCCAACCTAATGGTAGTTTTGATGTTCTCACTGGAGTTTGTCACGTTTAGAGATGTCTAGTTTGTTCTGTGATTTTGTTTGAGAAGTTTGCTTGGGAATGCAATTCCGGACATTACTTTGTTGGGTTAAGGTAGCATTTCTGTTTCTGTCTATGCCTGTATAAAGGTTACCCTTGACTAACAATAACAGTACCCATGTAATCCCCAATCAATGGGGGCATGGGTGCGGGAAAACCAAAACAGTTTACCCCTCCCAACAAATTAAATAATCAGGACCAGCATCGGAGAATGAGTCAAATGACCTTTATTTAGCATCTTGGTTTTAGCATTTTGAGCTCATGGACATAGAATCTTTCTTCTGTAAGCCATGAATTTTACTTGGTGGATTCACAAATTTATGTCAGGTTGCGAGACGAAGATGGTCACATTGTCGAGCACACTGAGGTAAGATATTTGCCTTAAACTCTCTAAGATGTGTGCCTTACTCTCTACCATTCTCACATGCTTAAAAGGATGATGTTTGGGATTTTTGTTTTTACTTAATGCCTTTCTTCTTATTAGTACACAATGTAACTAAAACTTTTCTGTGTATTTTCTCTTCTTTTCTACAAGCCAACCTGTTGTCCTTGTGGGGACCAGCGCAGGGTTCCATCATCGTGTGGAAACTTTTGTAAGTGCCATCATTTTTCATCATTTAGCAGTTTCTCTCATGTTATACTTGAAGGAATCATCTTATAGTATTATGGCAAATGTTTCTAACTAGTTGACAAGATGTTGAAGGGGAAGGCCAACACTGCACACTGTCTCCGATTCCCAGGTGATTGGTATGGCCTGCATACTATGTTTCAGTAGTTTTCTTTTGGTAGGCTGATCTACTAAGTCTATGAAAGTTCCAACTGATAAACTAGTACAGTGGATCAGGTATAGTCTACTAGTCTATCATTTTTTTGTATCAACTGATGGAAATTCTTACTATGTTGATTTGTTTCATCTGAGATCTATCATTACTTTGTCTCCCTCACTAATGATTTCTGTTTCAATAATCTGATGTCCTTTCTTGATGCCATGACTAATTTTCTCTGATCCACTTAGGTTCCATGTTTTCGGTATTGGACAGAGATCAGTGGGATTTAGCATTCGGATTGAGGTGAAGACAGAATCTAAACTAACGGTCTGTACTTTTTGGAATAATTTGTGCTATATCTACATATGTCATTTTCCATTGAGATATCATTCTACTATTTGCACTCATTTTGCATAACTTCTCCTTCACGCTGCAAGATATCATTCTAATGTTTGAGTCGACAGTTTATTCTTGTGGAAGTCAGTATTAGGAAAATCAAAGGCCTCAGGCATGATATCAAGAAAGGCCTTCTCCAGATCGCAACAGGCTTTTATCATTTAGTTTAATACTTACCATATTCGACTGGAACCAGCATTTCCAGTGTGAATGTCCTGTCATTCAATGATGGAACTCAAGTAGCCTTATTCACTTCTTGACCCTCTCCTCCTGCTGATATGTTATTCATCAGCTGAACTTGTCCACATCTTCACAATAAAGTCAAAGTGTGGTTTGTAATTCACTTCCAAGTTCCAATTAGCTACCAAATTATGAAACAAAAGTGCACTGCCTTTCACTGCCCTTCATCAGTTTCTTCTGTAATGTGTTTTATGTTGTTTGAAATATGTAATCTGCTAACATGGTTTAACTTTACAAGGATATGACCCGGCATACCTTGAGTTTGAATGATATCGTACTAATCTCTTCTTTTTTTTTGATAAGTATATCATACTAATCTTAACTAGTGGTTGTTGCTTCGACATTTATCTTCACTATCTGTGATCCATGTGATGCATGGGATTTTAACTTCAATCATACTACGATAATCTTAATTCTTGTTTACACATTTTTGGAAAGAAACAAAAAAAGTAGCGTGTTCAATTATAGCGAATACCAAAAATCTGAATTTTGCAGCACTATTA
Organism: Rhododendron kiyosumense; assembly: GCA_019656275.1. NCBI lineage: Eukaryota > Viridiplantae > Streptophyta > Magnoliopsida > Ericales > Ericaceae > Rhododendron > Rhododendron kiyosumense. Next base: position 211,038 of record BPLS01000277.1, on the reverse strand, counting down.
TTATAAAGTGCTAGATTTAGAGAGATACATGTATTTAAGGAAACGTTTGTATCCTAAGCAATTCCCAAATGTCTGTAACGCATATGTGTGTGTACACTAGAGTTTGCCCGTGCCTTCACGTTTTGAACACAACTAAAATGAATTGCGAAACTATCGACCATCCCTGCCAATGAAACTGATTTATACAGGAAGATTTTTTCTTAAATTAGGATTGTTCTTACCCTTTTGTTTAGTTTACAAAAAAAAACACACACCAAAAAAATTGAAATTGATCAACCGATAAACAAAAAATTTCTTACCCTTTTGTTTAGTTTACGATATGCCTTGCACTAATTTTGTACATGAAATTTTATTACTTTCTATCTTTCTGCGTGTATACCGATGCTCTGGACTATCAATGAAGGAAACGTAGTAATATGCACAGAAATTGAATTTGGTCTTTAGGCCTGCCCTCTCTGATGCCATTTGGCTTTGATTTGGGGGCATGGTTTCGCAGCAAAACAGGTACAGAGGGGCCACTGTTTCAGTGGTATTCTGAGAGCAGCTACTTTGTGCATATTGCCAAAGGTTAAGTCTGTCTCCATTCTTTCCCCGCCCATACGCCCAATGATTGGAGACTACATGTTGTATCTTTCCATAACAAAAGAGAGTTGTGATAGGAAAATTTAAAGAAGATTTCGCTTTGCTTCGGAGAGAGAGAGTGCTAAGGTTTCAAAAATTACTTTCCTTTTCAAAATCCGGCTCTTTTTTTTTTACAATAATAAAATTTTATTGCTTTCTATCTTTCCATAACAAAAAAGAGTTGGAATAGGAAAAGTTAGAGAAGATTAAAAATATGATTTTCCAGCCCTAGGACTCTTCTCAGCAGTAGGATTTATGAGGGATAAGTTTGGGCCGTTAGATTTATGTACATAGGATTCAAATACTGAGTTGTTTTATTATATAGATGCGTGTGTGTCTTTTTGTGGTTAGATATTGATCACCCTACATTTTACAATATCCTTTACAGAAGTTAATCGGAAATTCTTTGTTGCCTTTTGCTTATAGGACGTGATTGTGGGCCCTGAGAATAGAACAGTCACATCCAATGATAATTTTCTACGCGCAAATCTTGTTGGAGATTATGTTGGATATACAAGTATTCCTTCATTTGAGGAGCACTACCTTGTTATTCCAAGGCAGGTATGCTTGCTTCGGTGATCAAAGTTTGACTGGTATGCTTCAAGTGCTGGTCTGAACGCATCATATCTTGCAAATAGCAATTTTTCTTGTCTGGAGAACCAGTTTGAAATCTGATGCTAGCCTTCCATCCGCCATTTCCTTATATAATATTAGTTAAAAAGATCCTTGCGGCAAGAGGATTGCATACATATTGACGAGTGGACTAGGTTAGTCTACCACTTTATGCTACATAATTTAGATGCAAACAAGATGCAGTTGTTTTGGTAGGAGAACAGATAACTGCTATAGAGTCCACGAATTAATAGAGTTTACAGAACATGACTACCCCACCTCATACAATATTGTCTTCTATAGGCTGCACCCACATGGCTTTAAAACAGGTTTGATTATGTACGTCCAAACCCACACATACAAGGCACCTGAACTTTCAGTTACAGGGCTGTGTGGATTTGGTTCATGGACTTGGTGATCACCTAACTCACCTCCTCCATTTGGGCAATATTCCTGATTAAGTCTTGGCTCTAGGATCTGACTCACCAATGTCCAACCTGTTAAAGGACCTGGTTTGAACCGATTAAACACGTCAAAGCTCATGCCCTACACGACCCACCCAAGCACATCAAGATATGGTGTCTGTCCTAACTTGTCCCCATTTGAACCTCTAAACATGTCTCTACATTTGATCTCCTTGTGGGACACACCCTACATTTCCAGTTGGTGCTAGTTCTAATACTACTAGCGAGACTCCGATTCTGCAGTCTGCTTTAGGTGCACCAACACGGCTTTGTAAAACATGTTGCAATTTGTATGTCTAAAGCTCACACTTACTAGGCAGACACCTGATCTTAATAATCACCTTCACGTCATCCATCTTGCCTCAATTCCTCCGGAGGTCTTGGCTCTGGGTTCTTGGTCACAACAATCTGCATAGTATAGTTGATAAACAACTAGAAGTGTTCCTTTGTTTCCTGCTGAGATTTTTGTTATTTTGTTAGTGAGGGTTGGATTTCATTTGTCACTGCTATTACTCGATTTTTGGTGCCTTCATGTTGCTAAGGGTATCCTCTTTTTTTATGTCAAAGGGTGGTCCAGGTCAACCACAAAATTTGGGAATGAACTTTTCTATGTGGATGCTGCTTGAGAGAGTTAGGTTTACCTTAGATGGTCTTGAATGTAACAAAATGGGTGTGGGCTATGAGGCTTTCAATGGGCAGCCAGATTTCTGCTCTTCACCTTTTTGGAGTTGCTTGCATAATCAGTTGTGGAACTTCTGGGAGGTTAGTTACTTAAATTGGCTAATAACTGAGACTCCACGCTTTCCTCCTCGTCTTCCATGTTTAAAGGATATTTAATTAAGTTCATACCTATGTTAATTGCATACGTGATTCACATTTGTAGCAGTGCCTCTTGCACCATAGGTTTCATTTTTCATGTGATCCCACAACTGTGCCAATACGTTACTTTAGTGGACCTTTTTCTTTAATGCTGCTTGGAGAACATTCACATCAATTTCATCCTTAATGGTGCAAATATTTATGTTTCCTTATGTTATTACGCACATGACACATAAAAATCATTGAATAACTGATTTAGTTTTATCCCTAGTCCAGGTTTGGTAATCTACTAGTTTCTCACCTGGTTGTTTGGATTGTTTATTAGCAATTCTTTATCTCTATGATGCCTTTTTTAAAGCTATCGGAAAATCTTTTAAGATGTTTCATCTTGTAAAGCAAGCTGGAAGAGTTTGGAACTTTAGTCTTTGAATATTAAGAATGTCATTGGAAGTCCCTATAGTAGTTTTGTGCTGACAAAAATTTCCTTTTGACAGGCGGATATGAATCGAATAAGTAGAAATCAGTCACCTCTTTATGTCATTCAGGGCAGGTTTGAAAGGATAAACCAGCATCCAGTTATGTTTCAGGAACTATAGAAGTCATATTCGTAAGGCTATGTATTGTTTGGATTGTCAATCATTTTCTATTGTTTGCAGAATCCAGGGAGTCATTCTTTCTCAATAGGAATAACTGAAGTTCTTAATACAAACCTCTTGGTAGAACTAAGTGCTGATGACATAGAATATGTCTACCAAAGGTTAGTAGTAGCCTCTTGAGATTAATTCTTTCAGTTCAAGTGTATTTTGAACCAAGTGCTGATGGCATAGAACATGTCCATTCTATAAACTATAGTGATTTGAACCACTACTTAAAACTTAATGCAGTTAAAGTGCTCAACAAAGCCACAAACGTAACCAGGTCAGATAAGCTACATGAGTCCTCTTGTGACTACTCTACTCTATTGAGGTTCATAGTGGCTGTTATGTCATAGACCATCATTTCATTTCTAATTCCCTCAACCAGCATTCTTTTTAGCATTCCTCTCTCTCTCTCTCTCTCTCTCTCTCTCTCTCTCTCTCTCTCTAATATACTACATTCAGCTATTTCACAAATTGATCTTCATTTTACACCACAAAATCATCTAACTCAACTTTTGTTCATCTTGCTGCAATGCTTGCAGTCATTTGTCAATTTTTTACTTTCTTTCATTGCTTCTCACTTCTTCTTTAACATCCTAATTTTGGCTACTCAAATATCTGTTCCCAACTCTGAGAGATGAATATACATGTAAAACCCTGTGGTGTCACATATCTGAAATCTTTTTTGTAGGAGCCCTGGAAAGATTTTGAGCATTACCGTGCAAACTTTTGAAGCCCTAACCCAATTTGGGACTGCTATGATCACAACTAAAAATATTGGTGAAGTGGAAGCATCATATAGCCTTACGGTATCCCCAATGCTGTACCTTTAATCTTATTTGGTGGTACCTTTGTGTCTCAGTATCTTCCATGCTATTCCCTATAGCTCACATTTTGAGTGAGCTTGTTCCTTTAATCTCTGGTCTGAATGTCTATCTGTTCCAAAGTGTTATCTAATACAATTCTACTGGAATTTTTTGTCTTGCAGTTTGATTGCTCAACAGGTGTCAGCCAAATGGAGGTATTTGTTTGAAAAAAATTATCTGCAGCATGCATACGTCCAGAATTCTTTATTACTTCTCAAGGGATATTTTTTTTGAAAATTATATTTCATTGCAGGAACAGTTCTACATAATGAAGCCAAAAGAAGTTACAACTCGATCATTCAAATTGTACCTTACCACTGATCAAGCTGCAAAATATATGTGTGCAGGTATAATCAAATACCTGGTTTATATGGCATTTTTGGTTGTCACTGTAATCACGGTAGTCAATGTCAAAGCTCAGTTCATGTAGTTGTGCTTGGTTGCAGCTATACTAAAGGACTCTGGTTTTAGTGAAGTTGATAGAGCTGAGTGCCAATTCACTACTACAGCAACTATTATTGACAACGGATCACAGGTTTGACCGAAGTTTACATTTTGAAATTAAGTTTCTGTCTGGAAAATTTCTATTCCCTTCCCAAGAAATATATAAGAAAACATGCTTGTTACGCTTTAGAAGAATGAAGAGAATTATATACTTGACTTTCGGCCGCTTGGATGAAAAAATTATCACAAGTAGTCAAATAGATGCTTTGTGGTATAAGGAGACATGAGTAGGTAACACAGGGAACTGTGAAGAGATGTCAAGGGCCTTCTAGGGTCGATCAAGCTATTTACAAGCAGTTGTTGGGCTCGTTATCTAGTCTCAACTTGCTAATGGTGAAAGGATGTCAGAGAAAGAGTTGTTGGGTTGCAGATTGTACTTACATGAAATAGGACAATATATAACACATGGTTTTGTAAACATGAAGTTGAAGTAGGCGTGTCAATCTTGTTAAATGAGTCATATGTCCGCCATATACTTAAATGAGCTGCCTGACTAATCCAAAGCTGATTAGCACAAAGCCTGAGTCCAGACTTATGTGGAGTGTAACCAATCACTGTGATTATAGCTCTCTTTGTTCTTTATGTTTAAATAGACGTCGTGTGACCTTCGATTGATGCAGTAAACTTTATGTTTAAATAGACAACAAAATCAGAGAGGTCAACTATTTTTTCAATTCATCGCGGTTCAACTAGTATGATGACTTGACCTCCCATTCAATCACGAGGTACTTGTTATTTAAATTCCCAAAGTTAGCGGACCTTTTTGAGTTGCTTCTGTTGAGAAATCAGTCAAAGTCAAACCCCAAGGCACGAAATGTGTGAAGAACAATCAAGAAAAGAATGCAAACAGAAAAGACACAGATTTTTACAAGATTCCCCAATTGTGTAGTTGAGTACATCCATGGCTCACACAAGTTTTTGTTATGTAACTCCGAATAGTCAGCGATGCGCAAGCCAAACCAAATAAGGCTTCACAAAACCAACAACTTAGATTTTGTAACCCGATCCAGGAATGTAGAGAAAGAAGGTCAAGAGACCTTGTCTCCTATTTCTGAATGTTGAACGTTAGACTAAATATAAGAGGGAATTGTAATGTTATCCTTATATAAAAAACCATGCTTCTCTGATCAATTCACGAAAAGCAATTTAAAAGCAAGGTTTTGAATCCCCTATCGTACTGGCCAGCGTGTTCCGGTTTTTTATCAAATCCAATATCCTAGAGCTGTAATTCTGTGCCAGCTCAAATCCTGGTCAGTACCGGTTTAGTACCGATCAATACTTGCCAATACCGGCCAAAACCGATGACTACTTTTAATTTTAGTTTTCTTTTCAAATTGAAACAACACTAATAGTGATGAATATGAAACGGCCCGTTTCGATAGGTAGATACCGGCAGAAAACTGTTACTCTAGCAGGTACAGCATTCAGAAACTTGTTTAAAAGAGCATATTGTGGTAATTGTTCTCCAATCTGAAATTGCACAAGGCACCATATACAGAACATCCACTAGTGGTACTGGTAAATCACTTTTAATGTGCATGAAGCTACTACTAAAAACTTTAGTTACTTAAAAATGAAAAGAGATTTAGTCTGCTAAAATCCCCACATATTTGGATTTAGTAGTTATTTGATTATGAGAACTATTTGAAAAGAACCAATGCGTATATGCTGCCATGTAGTTTTGCAGATTCGCACAAGCGACTAAATCACATTGATTACAATGTTGTAACAGATTCCTTTTCAACCACCAAAGACCAGCATAAATGGTTTCTTTGAATCCATTGAGAGCTTGTGGAGAAACTTTTGGAATGGTTTGGCAGACTTCATCATGGGCAAAACTTGCAGGTATTTTATCTGGCAACAATATTTGGGGGATGACAGTATCTACATCATATACATAGAGGGGCAATTATATTGATGTTATCCACTAAGTAGTATGGTCAAAATTACCCTGTATTGTTTCTCAAAACCAGCAGCATGAACCAAAAAATTGCTTGAGTCCACAACTACCCAATTAACTGCCTCACTGTAATATTCTCAGAACTCAAGTGTTGATGGTGTCCAGAACTCCAAAACTCAAGTTACATGTGCACTCCAATGTATGCAGGAGTTCAGCAGATATGAAATTTCCCAAAAATGAACCTTCTACCGTGGAGGTAGAATGTTCATGCTGTGGCGGCTGCATGCTCTAAATTTTATTTTGTTTAGATTTACTAGTAGTAATTTTGGTTTAGGCATTATTTGAACACTAAGCCCAATACATCATGAACTCCCATCGACCTAGGTAGTCCGTTATTGAACAGCTAATAGGTTAACCCAAAGAAAGTCCACAATCAGAATGCTCAAAGTAAAACAAGACAAAACGAATAATAAATTGGTATCGACTAGGTTGTGAGATTTATCTACTACGGAAGCTTTTGTCCACAATCAATAGTAACACTTGAAATTCTTTCTAAGCGAAGCTCAATTGACTAGGACAATCTTCCTTCAGATCCCGGACTACGACTAAAAATCTCGTCATATCATCTTTAATGATATGGGCAAATAAGAAGAGCATGTCTCCAAAATGTGCATGACAACCAATTCACCACAATTTCTGTTTGAAAGAATATTAGTGACTTACTGTGCCAGTTTCATCCTGTTTCACTCGATCAATGAAAACTTGTCAAGGATGATTTTAAAATTCTGTGCATGCATTTTAAATTTTTTTGATCGCACTATCAATTTATAATAGTATCTCAGATTTTGTGCACATATTCTTGGTTAACGGGACATCAGTGCAAATTTCTCGAGCTGCCATAGGTTCACGGGACATCAGAGTGCAACTTTTTCATTTTTATAGCATAGCTGTTTCGTTTCCTTAATTACTTGTAATTGCGGTTATCCTTTTGGCAGTGTGTTGAATAATATTTTCATTGTTCTTCTGTTGTGCAGGAAAAAATGCTCTGGTTTTTTTGACTTAAGCTGCCACATACAGTATATTTGTATGAGTTGGATAGTGATGTTTGGTCTACTTTTGGCAATATTTCCAGCAGGTAATAGCCTACCTATTTACTAAAGAATACCAATAAATGGTTGATCTCTGCATTTTAAAGTGAACAAGAATTCTATGATTTAACTGTTGAGTTGCAGTGGTTGTGCTACTCTGGCTTTTACATCAAAAGGGACTCTTTGATCCTCTTTATGACTGGTGGGAAGATCATGTTTGGGCTGATGAACAAAGACATGGTGACACGTGGAAGCATGGATTTGATGCTGAAGTTTCTGGAATACATCTCAAGAAACACCACAAGCAGGAGGGAAGGCATCATAAACATGATACACAAAAGAAACGAAGAAGTGTACATAATGAGAACAGGCATAACCATTCAGAACGGGACACTGATTATCACTACTATCTTCACCATGTGCACAAGGACAAGCACAAACATGGACGAACCAAGGGCAATAGTATCATGCAGCAGATTTACCTCGATAAAGGACAGGATGGCCATGTTGGCCACCGCAGACGCAGAAAGGAAAGGGAAGCCATAGATGGGCTGTCTAAAGTTGCCAGATACAGTGATGAAAATCCACAGGGTCATCACAAGAACAAACATGAACTTTTCGAAGAAAGACATTCTAAGCTGAATGCTAAACAGAGGGAATAGTTGGAGTTGGACAGATGTTACCGCTTGTTACAGACCTTTAGACACTTGAATAGTTTAAGTGAAAGCTCTTCTTCATTCTGTATTCTCTTTTCCCTCTTTTTCAAATGTTTTACTATTTTTGTTTTGGGTGTGTGCGTTGGAGGGTTGCGCCTAATGTACAACTTCTCACAGATGTAATATTCTAATACTAAGCATATCACAAAAGGTGATAAAAAAACTTTTACCCTTCTTATATTGATGATTGTGGTTCTATATGACCCTTGCACATACTTCTTTTTTCCCCTTTCCTTTTTTTTCCCCCCATGTCTTTAACACAATGTTTTGAAACAGCATAAAAATAATATCTTCCACTTCTTCAGAGTGGCTTTACTGTTGGGTAAGTTGCTGTTGCAATCTCTTGGTACTATGCTTATATACAGTTAGTTGTTGTATCTTGCTTCAATCCATTTTTCTCAGAGAACTGAACATGAAAACCATTTGGAAATTGTAGACCAGGACTTCGGACAATTTCTCCTCCTTTGATTGCTTGCCACCTGACATAAAAATGCAAATTTGGTTAGTCTCTGTCTCTGTCTCGGGCTTTGTTTTCTTACACATTCTTTGCATGAAGCTTTTACCTGTACTTTGTAACCAAGCAGTGGAGGAAGACGGCCATTTGCACTTTGGTGAAATCTGTTCCAACACAAAATCTCATGCCACCCCCAAAAGCCATGAAATGTTTGGATGCACCATTTGATTCCATGCCCTGCATGCCATAATTTCAAATAACGGGATGAGAATTCAGGAACCAACACTTGCATTCTGGAATGAAGGAGGAAATCAAATAAAAAAACAGAAAATAAATAGCAGGTAGCTCTTTTTCTTGATCAGCAATAGCAGGTAACTCTTGAACAATCTAATTACCTCCCATCTCTGTGGATTGAAGTGAAGGGGATCTTTATATATGGCAGGGTTCATGTGTACAGCTGGAGGACAGACAATAACCGTCCAACCAGCTGGAATGGTATAACCTGCATTTATCCCAAGTTTGTATTAAGGTATGTCAAAAAACTATTTGGCCTGCCTTTTGTAAGAACAATGTCAAAGTGCTATGGCTAGAAATTGACCATTTGACCCGTACATACGTTCATACCCTTAAACTTGATTTCTTTGAGTGCTTTTCTGAAGATTGCCGGGACTATATTTGCCATCCTGACTGTTTCATTTATGCACTGCAATTTTACTTGACATTAGCGCCATTGATTTTAAGTACTTAAAAGAATTTTTCTTCAACCCCTCATAGATAATAGAGAAAATCGGACTTGTTGAGCTACCTGAAACGTGAATGTCATTGATTTATATTCTTCCCATGTCAGTCCAGAATTTGAATTTTCCCGTCTTCTTAGAATTGCCTCATGTTCTTCCTGCATTGGGTATAAAGAGCCTGTCAATTGGGGTAACAGTACAGTATTTGATGTAACAATGGAGGACTTTATTTGGGAGTAAATTATATTCACAAACCGTTAGTTCCTTGAGCACTAAAGGATTCTCCAAAAGAAATTTGGTGGCCATAGTCATAGCCAGGGAAGTTGACTCAAAGCTGGCAAACAGTAGCACAAACATTAAATCCAGAGCAATTGCCTCTGTGAGTATTGTATCCTCTCTCCCAAGTTCTTCAAGGACATAATCAAAGAAATCACTTTGTTTCTCCCTTGGCTTTGCCCGTCTTTCCTGTAACAGGTTCTTCAGCATCCCCATTGCCTTCTTCCTTCCCTGAGCAAACTTACAAGTGTCAAAACCACTCACGTAGGGGGAATTTTTACCCTGAAAAATTGAGATTCAATGCTACTTCTCTATCTAGCTTGCCTGCTGGAGGGAGCCAGATTGAGTCAACATAAATTTGGACAAGGTTAGTTGGCCTCATTTCAGTTTCTTATATGCATAAGAACTACAAAGTGCATGTTTTTATGATCAAAGTTACCAATGGACAGTTTTGCATACCTGTAAACACTTGTGGTATGCAGTTCCAGGGATGTCCAAGGGGAAGGAAATCAATCCCTTCATGAAAGCGACAAAACTCTCCCTCAGATTATCAGATGACTTCTCTTGATCGTAGCTGATCAGTTTCTTTGCAGTCAGATCAAATATCATCTGTACACACCAATTATCGTAAGTATTCTATCACCATAATGCTAGTTTATTCTAAAAGTGAAAGCCAGTGATTATACTTGAACTTACACTTGCACTAGCATCCTTCAGGTCAACAGACTGCTGACTGGACCACCTCTTTAAATTTGTACATGCTGCCAGCTCAACTTCAGGGAGCATCCTTTTCAGGCTCATGGGACCAAATAAATTCAACACCATATTCTTGAGGTACTTGTACATGAACCCATGCAAAGAACCCACATTTTGTCGTCCAAAGATTTCATTGAAGGTAACTGGATAACAGCTCTTGAATAATTTCCCCTCTTGTTGGAATACAAAATAACTGAAATCAGCGTCTATCGATATTATAACTGCTCGCCCCACCAAACTTGTACGGAATACTGGACCGTATCTGAAAAGAATAGTAGAACATGTTATAAGAAGTTAAAATACGAGAAGATTACTGATGGCAATGATGATGTTGATTGCAATAGTTAGTGAATAAATGAATAGGTGGGATACTAGATAATACCTGTCAATTCTCTTTTTGATGAAAGGAGGAATGTCGCAGGAAGTGTTAGGGGTGAAGAAGTCAAGAGTCTCACCTAAGAGTGGCAAACCCATGGAACCTGGTGGGAGTTCTCCACTGCATCTGGGGTTCCTCCATCTGTAAACCCAATGTGTGATGCTTATAACCACCAAAGCTACAATGCACAAAGCAACTGGCCCCATATTTTGTTTAGCAAAAAGAAGAAAGCTAGAGAAGATCTTGAGTTGAGGGAATAAAACTATAATGCCGGATGGGTTTTGAAGAGGAAAAATGGTTGAGGTGGGGTATGTGGGATGAGAAGACAATGGAGAGAAGAAAGTGCTGGCATGTATTTTAGAACTCCTGAGGGGGGCACTTATATAGGCAGGCAAGAATTTACTAACTAGTTAAAATAATAGAAGTAAGTTGGTTGTCCTAGTTAGTGAGAAGTTAATTGCTCAGAAAGCTGTACAAGCTGTTGGAGATAAGTATAAAATAGGTAGAATAATTTTGCCTAGACAGTAGTGACCATCCATCCTCTTTTGTCAACGGTACCTTATGAAGCTTACTGGCTGTTTCCTCCCTCTCTCTCTCTCTCTCTCTCTCTCTCTCTCTCCATAGAACACGAAACTGAAGGACCACGAGACCAAAATGGCCTTTTTTTAAGGAGGTTTTGCAGAAAACTAATCTTACATTTAGTAACTAAAGTGTTTCCAAACGTAGTAAATCCTCCCGTTATCTATGTTGAACTCCAATAGTATCTCTATCAAGTTGATACCGTGAGGGATGCCACTCATGTTATAGTCATATCTTTCTTTCATTTTCCCTTTATTTTTTTGTTGAACTAGATCTCTTCCTAGATCTTCTTTAGCTGTACTCCTCTTTCTCCTGCCAACCTCCGAATCTCCCTTACATCAGTTTTATTATTTCTTTTGTGTTCTTGATATGCCTTCAACTACTGTATATATATATACTTTTTGTTTATATCCAATTAATTACTCCATTATTATGCTTCCTAGTTCTTTTTGTTGCTTACTATCGTAGTGTAGGTAAGCAAAGCCAACTATCGTAGTGTAGGTAAGCAAAGCCACAGTTCTTCAGTTTGAACTCATAGAGCTCCACCCCACCGGCCCTTTGAGCCACGGGCTCAGTCCCATCAGCAACTGTTAGAACATAGGTAGGTTACTGTATTTTGACTAACAATTATATGCTAGTATTATGCATGCAGAATATTGATTCAATTTCACTAACAGTGTATTGGAATAAGTTCCATAACATAGAGTAGAGTTTAGGCACTGGTCAGGTCTGAAATCATGGAGTATGGGGATCCTAAACCTTGTCTGGTTGTGGGTTTTTATGATTTTTTAAACACATCGTGTGCAGACCATTAATGGGTCAAAAGGAACACTTTTGGAATTCAAGGGCCTTATGATGCCATTGCTTAGCTACTTGGGGTTGTTTGGATGCTCTTTTTTCCTTTTTAAGCATTTTAAAAGAGCAACTGGTTGTGTTGTGTTGCCTTTCAAAAAAAAAACTGATTGTGTTGTGTTTGCAAACCCACGTGTTGCACCTCATTTTGCATTTAATAGATGAACCCATTTAAATGTGACATCCGAACCCCCCCCCTGAGAGTTTTGTTAAAAGAAAAAATACCTCCTGAGGATTTTACTCTTCTTTCGGTGACTTGTTTCTTGTTTTAGGTTTTTGTTATCTTAAATCGTCTTTAGTAAAGAGGAAATCAAATTGTTAAATAGATTGCTTGATAGGATGACACAGACTGCTTAACTGCTAGGCATGGTTCATGAGCTTGGAAAGGTCTCCTTTAGGGGTGCACAACAATGGCAGCTCAATTGGCCCTTCATGCAAACAACTCCATAAAATAAAAATACCATTCAAAAGCATTGCTATGGATTAAGGTTCTGTGGACCTTATCCAGATTACTATCATTCTAGTACGTACCTTGCGAATTTTGTGTCTTGGTGGAACAATTCACTCGTCTTTTGGTATTTGGTACGAAGTAGGAACCCACCCATATACTCCCTTTGTCCCATATTATTGGTCTATTTGTGACATTGTGTCGTTATGTTTACGAAAAATAGAGATCCTAATATGGGCACTGACTGTTGAGCGGAGGCGAGTATATTCATACGGTATTGTTCATTGTACCTTCCTGGCTTAAAATGAAAAATGGAAGTCAGACAGATTAGCTGTGTCAGAATCTTGCATGAGTTGAGTTTCACATTAAAAGGTTGCACAATGATTGGGAATTATGAGCGGGAACGATGAACTCAAATGACATATCTTGGGTCTTGGCTAGCCCTTTTAATTAAATTTTCTCGGTTTCTAGTTGATTCAGTCTGTTGTTTTTCTTTGAACTCCCTAGTTTTTCTAAGGAGTTCCCATGATTGGTCCTAGTTGACGAGAGTAGAGTTTTTATTCCTTGAAGTCAGCATAGCGGGTTGGAAGGGTGATTTGAGCCCTAGCCATCATCAGGTTGGAGGTTTGAGCCCCCTCCTGTGAAGCGAAGTCCCACATCGCTTGGATACCAAAGTAGTAGCTAGCTTTTAGGGTTAAGTTCTACCCAAAACTGTGTAACATGGTATCAGTGCTGGGTATGCCAAGGACAGGTAGGGTGTGTCATACCTAGGACAGGTAGGGTGTGTGTCTCTGGTCTGCAGGCCCTGCATGCAGCAGGTACTGCCGAGTGAGCACGCTGGGCGTGACAGAGGGTGTGAAGCGAAATCCCACATACCAAAGTAGTAGCTAGCTTTTGGGGTTGAGTTCTACCTAAGACCGTGTAACATGGCATCAATGTCGGGTATGCCAAGGATGGATAGGGTGCTTGTCCTTGGCCTACATGCGACAGGTGCTGCCAAGTGAGCATGCTAGGCATGAGGGAAGGGTGTGAAGCGAAGTTCCACATCGCTTGCGTACCAAAGTAGTATGCAGAATATAAGCATGAGGGCACCCTCACTTCAATAGCTAGCTTTTGGAGTTGAGTTCTACTACCCAAGACCGTGTAACACTTCCATCTCTCCTTTTTTTGGGCAATTTTCCGATGACCAAACAAAGCCCAATGCAATACCATCTAGTGAAAATTGTCAAGATTACTATACTACATTTGAATGATCGTGATTTTTTATCATAGAGGTCTCAGTTTATGTGCAGAGATGATAGGCTTTAGGAGAAAGATATTCTTCTTGTCTGTCTGGACTGGATGTATTGGGAATGTATCATCAAATAAACTAACCATTATAAAACAAAACAGTGAACTGATTATTATGAACTTCACTGTAATTGTCAACCCTATGGTAGTTATTAGGTCGTAGCACGTGATTAGCTAACTGATTATGTTGCATGCAATTCAGGGAACCCAGTCTCTGTAGAACCATTAGGACTCCAAAGTGCTGGCCCGGTGGTCAATCTCTGGGTTTTAGGGGTTTGCTTCCTTCTAAGATATTAGTTTCGAAACCTTTTGGTTCTATTAACTTTTATGGTTTGCTTCCTTCTAAGATAATTAGTTTCGAAACTTCTTAGATTCTACTATCAATTTTTATGGGGTCAGTCCGTACGGAGTTACGCTCCCAGAGATAGTCAAGGTGCACGTAAGCTAGTCCGAACACTTAAGATCACATAAGTAATCAAAGTGGATGAACATGATTTGCCAAAGAATCATTGGTTAGATTTTAAAATTCTAGTTATTTAACAGTTGTTTTAGTTGATTGATGCATAACTTCAATCCTACCTTTAGGAACCCCAAGGGCTGGCCTGGTCTGGTGGTCAATCTCTGGGTTTTAGGAGTTTGCTCCCCTCTAAGATATTAGTTTTGAAACCTCTAGTATCAACTTCTATGGGTCAGTTTATACGGAGCTACGCTCCTAGAGATAGTCAAAGTGCACGTAAGTTGGCCCGGACACTCAAGATCAGATAGATAAGATAGATAAGTAATGGAAGTGGATGAACATGACTTGCCAAAGAATCATTGGTTGATTTTAAAATTCTAGTTATTTAACAGTTGTTTTAGTTGATTAATGCATAAATTCAATCCTACCAAAGTAGCTTTTGACGACGATAGGTTGCCTTTACTGTTCAGTTGTCCCCATATCCCCAAACCAGGGTTTGCTACTTTTTTTTACGGTTTTTTTTTTTTTGTTTCTGGCAAAATACTTGTCGTTTGTAGCTGACATCCTCCCAAGTTTAGGGCCGATAAAGAATTAACAAGGTAGTATTTGAGTTTAATCTCATGTTTGTCTGGATAAATTTGAACTCTTTTTTTAAATTCTGTATGCCTTGTTTGGATGTTGTGAAAATTTTTGAGTTTGGTTTTTGGATAATAAGTGGAGAGAGTAATTAGGGTAATAATTGGAGATAGGAGTAATAAATTGAGAGAGATAAAGAGAGAAATGAAAATAATGATTAAAGAGTGAAGAGAGAAATGAGAATAATAATTAGAAGCTAATAGGATAATGAGTGTTTATTGGGTTAGAATTTTTTTTTTTTAAAATACCATCCAAACAAGACATTAAGCTTTCAAACTAGGCATGAATTCACTTTCAGTTGGCTCATTCAGCTTATGTTGTATAAAAATATTCAAGCTACTCCAGATCAGTAAGTGATTTGTCGATCGGGTTAAAGTCCGTTTATGATTTGGTTTGCCCGATCAATATGTGAAGCTTGAGCATATATGCAATTGAAGTTTGTCAAGTTTTAAAACAAAACTTGAACAGTTCATTGCTCGTCTGTTTTGTCATTTCTAAAGTGGCGTTGGCTATTATCTCCACCATCGTGATGCGGTTTCTTACCATTTTTTTTGCAGGTAATGTTGGCAATTAAGCTGTCTATTTACTTTCTCACACAAGCTTTTATCAGAAGCAAGAGTTTTGTAATCCGAAATGACAAAATCAAGATAGAGAGTGATTGTTCACCGACAAGAAAGGAAACAAAATTTTCATACGAGGTAAAAGTCTAAAATCACACACATTCACATTCACCGAGAGGCCCACGTACGCAAGCTGCAGTGTGAAGTTGTGCATGTCAATAGCATTGTTTAGGAGATAAATTATACTTAATCCATCACATTAGTCAATCACATCGACGTATGAACAAATTGTTTCCAAGCTAGGATTGAAATAGTATGAAATTGTGGACCAACTGATCAAGCAATAGGATGGTATAATGTAAACGCGTGAATTGCAGAACTGTTTGTGTGACTTGTGAACAAATATTGCAGTGTTGAAGTTAATTTAAAACACCCCAGTTCAAAAAATAAAATAAATTAAATTAAATCACCATACCTTGTTCACATTGGAATTTTATTTTATTTAAACTCGGAGGTCTTGTATACGACTTTGGTTAACAATGCCTTTGGTAACTTGGTTGTTGCGATATTTATTGGCATTTAGGGCTTACCCTACAAGGGTCAGACCAAAGCGACCCTATCCAAAACTCATCAAAGAAATGAAAAAAAAAAAAACATTAGAATGTTATTTTGATGCCCCGGATAATTTTTTTGCGACTGATTATTTTCTTTTGAGGAAAGACAACGACTAAATATAAATTTGTTAGATGGCCATGAAGTCAGGGTTAGAAGAGTTAAACCTAAAACTAGAGGAATTTGGAATGGTCTTAGTCATCGCCTACTCGGACTAGCTTGTAAGTTTCGAATTTCTACTTTTGGAACCCGCCCAAGACCACATTGGACGACACGGTGAATTATGGTGGGGAACGGCTCACAAGATTGGAAGGCAGGATCTTGTATGCCGACCAAACTTGTGCCTCTACACCGAGTAATTTTTCGGCCATTAAATTTAACAGAAATTTTCGGGACAGAGGAGATTAGACCCAAAACCAGTGCACCAAATGGGACATGGCGTCAACAGTGGAAGTGGGAGTCAAAACATACACAAGATTCCCACGTACGATTTTTAAATTGCTAGGCTACCTGGCAATTTATTGATAATTAATCACTGTAGCGTAAGTGGAAATTAAGAAAGGATTTGTCTCCGGGACTACCCCTTTTAAGTTTGAAGGGGGAGAAAAAGCTAATAATCCAATTTGTTTCAACGCCTAGTCCAGTTCGGTTTGGATTTTGAGTGAGGTTTTTGAGAATAATGAATAAAGAAAAATAGATAGAGAAAAATTATTGAAAACCGTGTACAAAAATTTTTAGACCAAAAACGAACAAGATTAGGTGAATTTAGGATATTCTATAGGTTACAATTTTGTCTCTATTAGTATCATATTAGAAGGAATTGGAATCCCCAATCTTTAATTTGGACTCGACGTCGACGTGATGGTCCATTCGGATTTGCCAAAAATTGCAATGATCAGATACTAGTTGATAGTATGATTTTGTAATATGTTTGTCTTCAAATAAATGAGAAATGAATTCTGATCCGATGTTGTAATATCCATTTTTTTTGAAAATAAATGTGTTCTGAAATTACATCACATGGCATCCGATCATCACGGTGTTTTTTTTTTATGGTTAATGCTTTTGACAAACTCCATAATATGAACGTTCTGGATTACCATAGAACAGACGGGAGAGGATCCTGTTCCAAGTTCAAGGTTTGGACTAAATTGTTTTCTGATTTGTGTTGACATGAAATACAGGTATAAACTCGTCACTTCGAGTTTCCAGAATCACTGAATCACCCCCTCTTTCACATTAGTACGATTCTCAATGTGTTTTCTCTTTACTTATTACTCATAGTAGGAACCCTTTTATCTCTCTCCACTAACCAAGCAACCTTTCATTTTCCTTCTTCATTCAATGGTCTCTCTCTCTCTCTCCTCTCTCTCTCTATACTCTTAATTACAGGGTATACGATCTAGGACGCATACATTATACATACCTCATAAGTAACAACCCGACCAAACACCAGAGAGTTTTTGGGGTCCCTAGGTGTACTGTCAGAAATACCATGAACCTAGCTAGTAGCTTTTGGTGTAAAATGCAAACAAACAAAAACAAAAACCCGGCCATGATAGAATGAATGGTTAATCAGAAGTTGTAGAAACCTTTTGGAACAAACGATCTCTTAACCTGCAAAATATTCTTCTTGTTGTGCACATGCATGGCTCTGCTCTGCTTTAGATGTCACTACTAGTATGCACATGGTTGAAGCAGGAGGAGGTACGATTCACTTTATCACAGTGACGGTTGAATCCGCCCAAGAGCCAATTCTTTTTTAATTTTTTAATTTTTTTTGGGGGTTAGTAGAGGCAGGAATTAGATTAAGAAAATCCTGATTATAATCCGTAAATAAGCTTTAGGAAGACCCCACTTGTTTCCTGATACTACTCCCTCCGTCCCAAATTCATTGTCCTTTCTTGATATTCGTGCAGTTTTCAATCGCTTATATCTTTCAATATGAATCTCCAAAAATATGCAATATG
The DNA here is from genome assembly GCA_019656275.1 of Rhododendron kiyosumense. Taxonomy (NCBI): domain Eukaryota; kingdom Viridiplantae; phylum Streptophyta; class Magnoliopsida; order Ericales; family Ericaceae; genus Rhododendron; species Rhododendron kiyosumense. The sequence continues at coordinate 192,807 of BPLS01000277.1, read as the reverse complement.
GATCTTATTTGATAGATTTCAATTTGTTCTATAATACAAAGATGTCAAAATCATGAAAAATATTATAGATTGAAAGATATAAGTAAGAGACAAAAAAGTAAAAAAGGAATAATGGACAATGAAAATGGGACGGAGGAAGTATTTTTTTTTTTCGGGGTAAGTAAATTTTATATGCAACCAAAAACATAGGAACAAGAGAACCAAGTCCACTAGGAGCTCTGATAAAATTTAAAAATAAAAATTCCACTAGGAACTATCCACCACCCCTGGCCAATAAGAATTACAATGCCAAACTCACACAGCATTTCGATTCCCCATGCTAGCAAGTGTTGGGGTCACCTCACCCTCACACATAAGCATGTGAAACGAATGTGAGAGGTGTACGTAGAGATTAGTCCAAGTTGCACGCAAATTGACCCGGGACACAAAACAAAACCAAACAGTAGAAGCTAACAAAACACCTACAGGGTCTAAAAACACCACTGCACCACTAACCAAAGAGCAACACACCAAGTATGGGGTGAAAATGCTAGGGACAGATTCCACTGATCGAGCATGTCACAGCAGTTTGATTCTTGGCACTGTTCTTGATCCTCCTCCAAGAGCTTAAACAAGCTCTTGATTCAGGAATCACCCACATTAAGAACAGAGCAAACATCGATCCCTCTGATAGATTCAGAAAAATTCTGGCATTTCTTTTAAGCCATACAAAGTACTATAGCAGCAAGAGCAAGTTTTTATACACTGAATGCTGGCTAGCCCAGATGACTTCTTGATCTAGGCCTTACTGGACTTCTAAGCATTCCATACCACCTCATCAGGTCCCCCAAAATGTGAGAAGGAAAGGAACATTAGTTTTGGAGATTATAGTTAATCAATGTGGCACTAACTCTAAGAAGAGTCATTTTTTAAGGTCACATGTAGCACAACACAAGGCTTCTCAGTGAGACACGTAAAGCTCAATTCGGTTTGGTTTGATCTTGGGCTAATCCAGGACCTAAAACGTTGATTAGAATAGTTCATTTCGAAACTTCTAAAGGAAAAAGAAGAAAAAAAAAAGTCGTGCAAAATATATGTATGCCAATGTACAATTTCCCTTTGTGGAACAAAAAACAGATGGTGTAAGACAAGATTCATATTAGTGTGAATATATATTCTGTATCTTCTTGTAATATGCTATTTTAGGATATGTATCGTAATCAAATCCTAGCATAGTCATAGGGTAATCATATCGTAATCAAATCATAGGGTAATCATATCGTAATCAAATCTTGTAATCTTCCTTTCTTAGGTGTAGCTTTACTCTATTTAAAGGTGTACTCACCTCATTGTAATTAATTCAAAAATAATATCAATATTTTCCGTCTCTGTGTCTCTGTTTTCTATCAATTAGTTCATTTTTCTTTCACAACATATCAATGTTAGATCGAGCTACACTGGTGTAAATCGTGAATGTACTACTTTCTTTTTTGGGTATCCAGAAAATTAACAATGTTACAAATAGACCCTGGGCTGTCATCGTTGGTTAAAATACAAATGAAGAAGCAAGCCCAGCCAAAGCAACTGTATATACTCTATGAAATGTTACAACATAGGGAGAAGTCATCTCTGTTTTGTTACTCACTAATGATACATGGTATAGGAATTATGGTATAGTATCCAGAGTACAGACACGGCAAAAATCATTTACATCGACTTAAACCAAACCAAACCGGGGCCTTGTGTCCCAATCAGTTAGGGTCGGCTTACATAAATGCTAATTCTTCCAGTGAGCTCTAAAATCATTTACCTCGACTTAGAAATGTATATTGTATAATGAAAGAAATTTGAAAAGTAGGTGAAACATGAGCCAGATTCTAAAAGCAAACAGCCGCCTTCTATATTCTGCAAATCTATTTGATCAGTATACTCGGCTGCGGAAGTGTGAAACAGTAAAACCACAAAAACTGATCTGCCGATAGAACAGTATTTTTACACTACCAAAAAAAAATACATAAAAGGTGACTAGGATTCCAAGAACATATTTTGAAGGACCGTAATCGAGATTTTTTCTGTTGTAGCACATCTTCACAGCATGAGAAAATGTAGCGGTAAAAGTAGTTCTCCTCTGCTGCATGTAAATAGCTCTCCTCTTGTTGATGCACAATCTCAAGCAGCCGTGGCAGATAGCTTTCTTAACTTCCTGTCATGGTTGAGCATGGCACCCACACTCTCCACCACCAAAATAATCTGCACAGAAAAGAAAAAATCATACTTTGAGAGAGAGAGAGAGAGAGATGAATCCCAATTCAATCATAAGTTTGAGCTGATAAACGCATGAGCATCAATATTATGTATGCTCCAAGAACTCCAAATAGCAAAAGAGAAGAGGAAAACTTTCTTCTTCTGGTTTGCCCCACCTGCACCAGGCTGTGCCAACTAAATAGGGCACACTGTTTTGCTAAGGAATTTGAAAAGAAAAGAAGGGGGGAAATCCTTTGTGCTGACAACAGTAAATCTCCATATTTTGCACTTGTGCTTACTTCAAAATTATTCCAGGCCATCGCTCAATGAGAAAACATCAGTTGCATGATTCATTTTTCAACTTAGCATTAAGTATGTCAAGCTTGGAGCAGAAATTTCTTCATTGCCCATGCTGTGTGAGTGTTTTCATAAAAGAGATAAAACTAAAAATAATACAGACCTGCAAGCAAGCATAAGCCATAGCAGTTGCGAAGTAGAAGTTTGCGTTGCCAGTGCCCTGTAAATCTCATTCAGTAAGTCAAAGATCCAAACAATGTACTTCTACTTTGGGTGCCACTGTACTTAATTACAGATAGAAACGTACCCTCCATATCCATAGGTTGTGCATCACGGGGCTAAGGAGAGAAACTCCAACATATCCGCAGAAGAGGAAGAAAGATAACTGCATATCTGCGTACAATTGGATAGATATCCTAAGAAGTTGATCCCTGTAAAAAACTCATACAAAAATAAAATTGTTTCCACTAACTTGCCTGCTAGTTCATTGATAAACAAGCCCAGTAAACCCATGTACAGAGCCAAATCTCCAACCTGATTCATTTCAAACAAGTCAAAATTATAAGAAAAACATTGGAATTAATTAGAAAAATTAAGTTTCCATGACTTGTCCTTGAGACAAAATCAGGACAGATTGTTTTGAAACTTCCAGTCGTATTATACAAGCTGGAGATAAGATGCAAGATGATTAAGCAGTCAATGCTTCAAAAATTCTGAGCAAATCAGCAATAGAGTACATTGTATCTACTTCTGGCATCTTGCATCTTGAGGGCAAGCCACCAAAGAAATGGTAAGCGGAAAAGATTCCCAAACAATAACCATGAAGAGTACGAGTCTATCTTTTTGCCTTTTTTCTGTAAGTAATTCAATGCAACTCAGGAAAGCCTTGTCCACAATATGTTTGCATAAACTAAGTGACTTCATTTTGCATTACTTTTCATCAAGCTCAATAACTCCTATCAAACGGCATTCAACCGAATCCCCACCTTATCATACTGATATAAAAAGGCATCTGTGGAGCACCAAAATTAGATGGAGTAGAATGCAAAAAAGATTCTGTGCAGACGAAAAGACACAAGCACACGGCAGAGTCATTTAAAGCCAGCTGGACTATATGCACAACAAAATGTTATCTATTAGTGATATCCCAAAATGAGATGTCAATGTAACTACCATATGAATTGGAAGGAAAATGGCTCACCACACGTGGACTGTAGGGGTCTTTCTCAAGCACCCATAAAAAATACAGTCTATAGTTTCCTGTTAGTAAATATCTTAGTCCTGGACGGCAATGTAATTACAGTTATCGATGCATCAAAGTGTAATGTTGTACGACAAAGTAAAGACTTAATATTGGACGGGTTACAACTTTCAAGAAAAAGACAGGAACTTACTGAAGGGTAAGATTTAAGCATGGAAGCGATTGCAATGTACACGAAAGCCAGAAAGCAAGGCCGGTGGTTTAGCCGTATAGCTAATGGCAAAAGCATGAATAGAATATTTACATGGAAGACTATCAGAAAGAAATTTCTGAAAAAGTCAAAAACTTCAGCGAAGAAGTACCTGCATTCAAGTAGGCAAAGAAATCATAGAAGTGAAAAATCTAAATGTTGGGAAAAAACCATATCATGGATGACGACCCGCACAGATGATTTAGGACTCACCACAAGACGCCTATATTTGGAGCCAAGTCTTCCACAGTGAGAATAAACCCATAGGTTCTGCAAAATCCATCCATAAACATATGCACAATTAATAAGATTTAAACAATTAATAGTTAACTAGTATGAAGATTAAACCATCTCAACGACTGAGAATAACCACCAAAAAAGGTATTTTCTGATCTATGAATAAGTAATCTGCAAGTAAAATGTCAAAATTTCAGATATCAGAACTAAAAATTGCCAAATAGAAGTCCTTTCATTCCAACTGTTTGTGCAGGTGGATTTGCATAATAGTGGGTGACTAACTCATAAAGAAGCATGCAATGAATCACAAAAAGCACGGTGAACACAGTGTTGAAGCATCCGTTGTTGTATTAATACATAATTAGAGATGCACTCCATGAAATAACGGCTTGGGGAATTAGTTGTCATTTACAAAAAGGCTCCAAACTAAGTATTGTTATTTTTCAGCTATTAGAACTACAAAATGTCTTCAAGCACATTTGCATATTTAATACTTATAAATTAAAATCTTCTATTGTACCAGGTGGGAGATGTGAAGAACGAAACTTACCATCGCAAAGAAGTTCCTATTTCTTTGCTATTCAGCAATCAAGGAAAATGGTAATTCAAACAAGAACGATTATCTGCATTAGTGTAATTTATTGTATGTTGGCATGGTATATTCACATTTTGAAGGCTTGGACGAGATCCCAGTAACTAAACTGGAAGTTGTTAGACTACAGAGTTGGATATGCTTGATTTCAGATTGGTACCTCTTAAACATCTCCCGAAGACCACCATACTGTTTAACAGAAATGGCACATAGAACTAACACATAGAATGCCCACATGCATGCCCACAAAGTGAAAAACACAACTGGCTTCCATGAGAACAACATTGGTTGCACTGATTGATTTGTCAATTCCTTGTGCAGAGATGTCCGATCCTTGTCTTGACTGGAGCAGTCACATGAGGAACTCTCTCTAAATTTTTGCTGGAGCAATTTCCTTGGGGGAGCATCTGGACCGTAACCTAATAAAAGAATCACCTGGATGAAGCATGAAACATATTTTACCAGATATGAGGTTGACGAACACGAACTGAAGAAAATTAAGAGGAGTTTTTTCACAGGTTATATCACACCACGTTGTGTATGAAAATGAAGTTGTTTTAACAAGCACCAGAATAAGGGAAGGGATACCGGTACAATCAGAATAGCAGGATACAAAGACAAATGTGTTGCCAAGACCCATCCAAAAGCTGCCAATGGAACTCGTCCTGCACTCCAACAGAAATAAGATACTAAATGGCCCAGTACACACTATAGGAAACTAATCTATTACCACTCATTTAATAAGCCTTCCCTGCCACCAATAAAGCGGTATCAGTAAGGAAAATAAGACAGAAAAAGAAAGGGCAGTTCCTGCATTTTAAAACCATGCAACACCTCCTCAACATTGTTCTTTTAATTTAAAGAAGACTTCCTTTTACATATTAAGATTTATCCACAAAACTCTAAGTTCTATATTAAAAATGCTCATAAAAAATTTACAAAGTTAATGACCAGCTTTATGAGATATGACATGCAAGCTATAAAAATAATTGAACTAACTAATTTGGATAAATATAGAAGTCAAAAGATAAATGATAATGACAAGCTTTATGAGATATGACCTGCAAGCTATAAAAATCATTGAACTAACTAATTTGGATAGATATAGAAGTCAAAAGATAAATCATAATCATAATCACCTACAGTGTGTTTGGTTTGCAATTTTGAGATCAAAAGTTCTATAGATTTGCGTATTTTTCCAGTCTTTAGTAAATTTTTTTAACATTTTGACAAACTCTTTTACTTTTTGAATTCCAGTCTTTAGTAAATTTTTTTAACATTTTGACAAACTCTTTTACTTTTTGAATAGAGGTACGCTATGTACATCCAAAAAGTATAAAATAAGTAAAAAATTTTGACAAAAAATCACTAAAGACGAAAAAACACGGATGACGAAACAATCAAAAGTTTTGGAGAGATTATTTCTGAGAGAACCAAACAAAGTGTAGGTTTTTCATTGTTTCAACTTCCCAATAGGAGCAATAGGAAATATCCATGACTTGCACTCATCCCATAAGGGAGAGAAAGAACAGAAGAATAATTTCTATCCCAATTCCATGGATTCACATTATGTCCTCCTTGTAATTCTACTTAAAGAAGGTTGTACCAGCCATAGAAGCAAAGCTTCTTACGTGTACAGGCTCCATACAGTGACAACATGATGACCAGATTTTCAATTGGAGAAGTAGATAAACCCACACAAGAGATTATGGTAAAAGGATTCCATAAGTAGACAAGAGCAGCAATATCCCCTGACGAAATAAGCTCTGCAAATGTTACGGAATAGTGAGATTCATCAACTTCTGAGGGGAGAGAGACAATGGAATGCAATCACATATGTTTTACAATTACCAGAATTTTCCAACAATCTTACAAGGCCTAGTGATTTCAAGCTTTGATTATAAGCCAGTTGAAGATTCAAGCCAGTTGAACGAATAAGCATTGCAGTGACAAAATCTGCAACCACAAAAACCAAACTGTATCCAAGATGTGTTGATATTAACAGTGTAATAGAAGGGTGGCAAAAGACTTATCAAAATGAAGAAATCATAAGCCGCTTAGAAAGCAGAAAAGGACGTCACAGGATATGAAATTAGAACTTCAACTTCCTTTACATTATTTACTTATACAAATCAACAAAACCAGCATCCAATTGACAGAACTTCGAAAATCGCAAAGTTATAGCCTCTACAATTTATGCAGTGTGATAAACTACCAACATTGGTTTCCATAAAAAGCCCATCGATAAAACTTACTCTCAATGCCTCAGTTACATAAGCCAAACCCTATCTCTATGTTGCAACTTGTGCAAACAACAACAACATAACTGCTAAACAGGAAAAAGCATAACCGCTGGCAAAATTAGAAGTTACGCTGAAGTTCTGTACAAAACACCCCCAATGTAAAGGTGTTATGCATCTCCTGACCTCTATTGGATAACCAAAATAAATAAATAAATTCCTCAAGTAACGACTACAACAGCCAAGAATACGCAGCACCTCAAGGACATTAACCAGATAACACCGTTAAAGAAAATGAATTAAATGATCCAATAAGAAATTTTGCCAATGCGAAGTTGATAAAAGAAAACAAACAAGAGAACTACATACAAAACAAACAACGAAATAGATGCAAAACTTTACCTGCAGATAAGTTGATTCGGCAGCCCTTCATTTCCATCCCTGACGAAAACACGCAGTTAGTACCATACCTTACATTTTGTTTCTACACGTACAAATCAACAGATGATATTGTATGGAATACATAAAATATCTACACACAATTTATATGTCTGAACAGTTGACTGAAGTCCACAAGTACCTTCTAACCGTAAGAGGACCTAGAATTGACAGTAAGAGCGGAGATCCATGATACATTGAGCCTACGGGGAAAAAAAATTCACAAATCAAACACGATAGAATTCAAATCAGTAATCCGATTAGTGATTACGGATATGTTAGACAGTAATGACGGAAGGCAAACCAGCATAGGGCGACATCGATGACTGCTTCAACCAGTAACCTTCAGCCACTGCAACATTTCGTAAATAAACAGCTAAAACATACGAAATACACATATTGTGCGCGTAGATATACAAACATACATAAGAGTGTAGAGGGAGAGAGAGAGAGGATTACGGCGGCGGAAGCTGGTGAGAGGAGTGGAGACTTCGGGGCGAGCGGAGAAGTTGAGGTTTCGGGGGAAGTAAGAGAGTACTAGTCTGAAGATAACAGAAGCGAACGCCCAGCTCCAAAACGCCCATGGCTTGTTCTTCTTCTCGTTCGACGTCTCGCTCTCTCTTTCCTCCATTTTCACTCTCAGATCGGAGCTTTGGTCCGGAAAAGCGAGTCGATCTCCGAGCATAGAGGGTTTGGTACCAGGGGGCAGGGGGATATTGAGATTTGAGAGAGAACGACGTCGTGGCTTTTGAGGAATTTTTATTCGTAATCAAACCGGAATTATTTGTTGCACTTAAAACCCTAGAATTTTTTCTTGGTTTTACTTCTATCGCTCCCTCCATACCAGAATTGAGAAAGTACTCATTTCCGGAGCAGCCGTAAAGAAGAGTTTACAACTCTTTTGGACGGTCGCAATTGAACGTTGTAAACTCTTGTTTACAGAGCAGAACGATCACGATTGAATGCTGTAAACTCTTGTTTACGGAGCAGGACGGTCGTGATTGAATGCTGTAAACTATTGTTTACGGCTGCTCTGAAAATAAGATTTTCTCCCCAGAATTTCCAATTGTTTCTCCTTATCTATAGTCATTTTTTATTTGTTCCCGTATTGAAGGTACACTATTATTCTAGACAGCCGTTCAAAAAAATTAGTAGTATTGTTCTGGATAATGTCTTTTAACGGAGATATTTGGTCCTGATTAGGCTTGGCTATAATGGCTCACAAATTCGAGAATCATTTTGAATAGCGCAGATAATTTTAGTGAATAAAAAATATATACATTGGGTTAATATGATAATCAAATACGACAATGATCCTGAGATGGAGTAATTATTTGACTCCTTAAAGATTGTAGGATTTATAAACTTGTAATTGTTAAGTGTGTTGGAGCCTTTTAATACTTACCCCCTGTGGTACCAATAAAAAAGAAAGGAAAAGATGAGAAAATTTTACTGTTCATATGCCTTTGTTTCATTATTTTTCGTCTCTTTTTACTCTCAAACCAAACAAAGGAAGAGAATATTTATTTTTTTTATTTCCTTTCTTTTCCATTGCAACCAAGCTAACCCTTAAGGAGTCTTTTGGGTCTATGTGGCCCTAAGTGCCACTTTTGTTGTTGATGAATTGAATGGATTATTATAGATATTAGGCTAAAGTGGTGTGAGAACAATTAGATCGTCTTGGGAGGAAATTGAGATAGAGAGATTTTGGTGTCCAACACGAAAAATATTGTCAATTTGTTATGCTTTTTTGAAATCTCACAAAAATATTGTTACTCCCTCCGTCCCAAAATGGATAACAATTTTTGAAACTCGTGTCATTTTCCGTCACTTATACCTTTCAATCTATAATATTTTTCATGAGTTTGAAAACTTTGTAAAATAGAACAATTCGAAAACTATCAAACAAGATCCATATTGAATATGTTTTGAGATCCATATTGAAAGATATAAGGAATTGAAATTGGCACAGATATCAAAAATTGACATCCAATTTGGGACGGAGGGAGTAATATTTTTTATGATTTCAAAATCTTTGTTTAAAATAATTAATTGAAATTTATCAAACAAGATTTATATTGAATATGTAAACTATTATACATTAAGAGATATAGACAATTTTTTAAGACGTCTAAAAAAATGAAACAGACATAACATTTTAGGACGAAGAATTGAGGAGCCGTGCTGTGCTCTCCAAAGGACAGAACGGTGTTGTTCCAGCCTTGCGGGGCCTGCTCCGGTATGATAGGAAACATTCATTTCATGAAGCTCGTCAAGCAGAACAATTATGCAAAAAATAATAACATCCATCGAATATCATTAAGTATCTGATTGGAACAATGTAACACATACAACTTGCCAATAGTTAAATTTTGTGAATTTGATTCAGTGTTTCGGACCTATTCTTTTCAAATAAAAATATTTCAATTAGACACTTAATGATATGTGATCGAGCTAATTTTTTACATAATTGTTATGCTCCAGAGCTCTTAAACTTTGCCGATCATTAAAGTAAGATCGGAGCGGGCCCCACAAGCCGGGACAGCACTTGGGCACAGCACGGCCCTCTCAGTCCTAGCAGGGAGTAACAAGGGGCAGACGGAGTACTTTTTTGAACGGCACCCCAGTCGTTGTCCTTATTCGCATAAGTCACGCAAGAATAACTGAAAAAGTTCACGAGAAACCCCTCTCTCTCTCTCTCTCTCTGCGCAAATCCTGCGCAGCTCGGAGATGGAGCGACCTAGCCGTGAAGCAATTGAGACTATCATGAGCATCACCGGGGTTTCCGAAGTTGTTGCCGCACAGAAACTCGAGGTATACTTTTTCCCGTAATTTGCAAGCGAAATATGAGATTAATGTAATGTGATCGTAAGTCCAAAAGTTCTGCATTCGATCACCTGTAGTTAAAATGTTTGTCCATGTATACACCGCTGCGTCTGAGTTTTGAATGGTCGGACATTGTCATAACCTGTAGTTTAGAGCTGGTAAAATCCTTCGTGTATATAGTCCAGTAGAGGTTTTGTTTTGTAGTTTGGTGTTATTGTGAAATAAATGTACTCAATATGAATGAATTTAACTTTGTTCCACATGTTTCGAGCAATCCAATTGAAGCATAAGATTTATCTGGTCATAGTTATGGGCACAGTGACCACTCCTAGCCTTGATCATGAATGTTGTTAGCGCTGGAGACACGGGCGAGAATACACATGGGGAGACCGCTGCGTGGCTTTTGTAAATTTTAAAAGCTTCTTTAGTAGTAAATATTAATAACTTCATAAGCATAAGTGTTGGGCCATAAGTGTGAGTATAAAACACGTGCGCATGTATGTGTATAGGAAGAAACCATCGGTGTTAGCTCATTCGATGGGGGCCCTAACCAAAATATTTTAGTGTTGTAATGTAGGTATGCATAATTAACAAATTTGCTAAAAGGATTACAATCCCCCCTGTGTGTTCCCCTTTTTTTCTGAGAATTTTTTGTGTCTCATATCTGTGTCTTCCCATATCTGTGTCTCTATATGTGTCCATATCTATGGTGCATGGGGTGCACAAGACGGACAGAATCGCACGTTGTTGAGATTTGAGGAACTTAACAGCATGATACTGATGCCATTCCAGAGAAGAAAAAAGAAAAAAGACATGATTCTGATCCTGATTGAAATCTTCAAGTTTTTTGTGTCAACATGCTTATAGATTTGTAGGCGGACCACAATAAGTCCTTCAAACAAAGAGTAAAAAAGAGAGGATGAGATAGAAGAATGAGATGTTAAGACAACGAAATGTCAGGATAGGTGAGCTGGTTTATAATTCAACGTGTGTGATTTTGGTAGTGAAATGATCATGTTAGGCTTCAAGACCTGTCACTGTAAACTTTTATGTTATCACTACTTTTCAATTTAAAGAAAGGAAACGAAAGCATGACCCTATGGATACAAAAATCTATGGACAGTCAAGTAGAGCATTCTGATTAACGAATCTAATTTATCTTCACATCAATTTTTTCTCTCGTTTCGTGGGGCGTCTTGGCTTAACTTTCATGTTTTGTCATTCTATAGTTGTCCATTTCCATTTGTGCATCTTTTGTCACGGCATTAGTGATATGAGCAGACTGCAGAGGTGAGTTGTGGTCATCTGTTATACAATTTTCAAGCATTTGGTGGTGCAATTGTGTAAGCTTCTTTAATCTTTATAACGTCATTCAGAAAACTTGAAAATGATGGTTGTTTTCGTTCTCTTGTTAGGAGAATTGGGGAGATCTCAATGACGCTATTAATGCACTTTTCGCTGGAGATAGAAACACGTCAGTGACTGTTTTCCCGCCATTTTCTTTCTGCTTTAGTTTTCACCTCCATTGACTAAACTTTTCATTATGCTCTTGATTCCTTTTCTAACTTAGATGATACTGTTTGTTTTCCTTTATCCAGCATAACATCTATTGATGCGCCTTGTAATGTTGCGACGAACATAGATGATCATTTGAATCCATTCTCTCATGTCGATTCTGACTTAAGAAGAAGTTTATGGGATAGTGGTCCTGACTTTACTAGTAGTTCACCAATTGTTTCACACTCGGGAGAAATTGGGGAGATTCCCATTGAGGTCAGGGATGGGACTGAACTATCACACCATTCAGTCCTCGCGCCTAATATAGATGGTTTCAGTGGAAAATCAGATGCAGTTTGCGCAGGAACTGGTGGGACTGTCATAACTGATGGTGATGTAAATATTCCAATAGCTCTCTCAGGAGATACATCTGGGCAGAATGGGCAAAAGGATGACGCATTGCATGATAGTTCCAATGACACCAGTCATATGCCAAGTTCCCCTGGAATCGATGATTTTGACTACAGCAATGACATAGAAGAAGAAATGATTCGAGCTGCTATTGAGGCTTCAAGAAGGGATCATGGAAAAGGCTCCCTATATCTGCAAAGACAGTATCGCTTAGAGGATGCTGAACTTGAAGAAGCTGTTTTCTTGTCGTTGAAGGTTTGTGATTTTGTTATATAGTGGCACTCTTATATTCCCTGTTCTCACCTCTCTTATGTGGATTGAATGGGAAGACGGCAGAGCAAGAGAAAGCTTTGCGTGAACTGGGAAAGAAATTTGGAGCTTCAGAACTGGACACTTGCAAGTCAACTTTGCCTGGAGATCTGGAGAAAATAATGTCATTAAATGGATGGTGTGTGCCTATTGTTTCTAGTTAATATGGTGTGAAACGCCTTTTAATTTTGCTCGTTTAATGTTGTATACTTGTATGCAAGTATTTGGTTTTCATAAGAAGCGTACTTCAAGTTATCTAGGTCGGAGATGGGAAGCTCATCTATCCAACATGGACCTCCGAATCTGGAAAAGCAGTCATTGCTCAGGCACAGGAGTAGGCATGTGCCTTCTCCCTCTGTTGACTCTACCACCGAAATTGGTGAAGTTGAGGTTAGCCCACCATCAAGCCCTAACCAGCATGAAAATAATCATCTACCCCATTATGGAATGATCTCTATTCTAATGAGGTAGTTCAGTCGTGTCTATGTGGTAATGGTGATCCAGAAAAGTTCTATTATGATTTATGAGTATGAAATTTTATATGTTATAAGAAAAACTTTAGTCTTTATTGCTTTCTAGTGGGTAGGCATCTCGTCTGAGGAACATGATGAAGCAATAATGCTTGAGGATGCACTGGTTGGTGGAATCCCTGAAGGAAGTGGGTATTGCTTTCCATATTTACCTCATCAACACATGCAGAATAGTTTTGATAGAACTTCAGGCCTTCATCCCCAGCAAACACCTGGGTTCTCATCACCCAGTCTTACGGCTCGGCATTTGGTCAAGGAACAACAGGTTTGAATTTTGAGACAGCTAGCAATTACGGACAAGTTATCCGATGGTCATTTATCCTGTTTCTAAATTCCTTTTAGGATGATGAATATCTTGCTTCATTGCAAGCTGATAGAGAAAAAGAACTGAAGGCAACGGAAGAAGCTGAAGCTCAATGTGTGGAAGAGCAAACAATTAGAGGAGCTACTCTTGAAGAAGAAAGGCTGAAGGAGGAGGCATCATGTAGAAAGTCGGAGGAAGAACAGGTAATGTATTTAGAAAAATCTCCTGCCAATGGCAGCACCAGATGTGGTTGAACTGGTAATGGATCTTTTTTGGTCATTTGTTTTGTTTTGCTTGCACAATCTTTACAACCCTGTTAATCAAATGTAAACCTTGGGCCTCTTTGAAAAAAAACAGAGAAATTACTGAGAACTTTAAGTCACAGAATTTATGTACTAAACATTATCAATGCTTTAAGATATTTAAACGCTTGAGTAATTGTTTACAAGTTTATTCAATAGAAGTCTGAAGATGAATATACGATTAGAAATGGTTATTTTTACTTTTATATGTATGCAAAGGATCAGTCAGTTTACATTGCTGCCTTTACATGTTATTTGGTCGGCTTTTTTTTTTATTGCATCTGTACCCAGATATTTTCTGGAATACCATTGCTCGAGTTATAAGAATCTAATGCATTACCACACACCTTTGAAATGGCTTCAAATACCAAGAATATGCATTTGCAATCATAATATCCTACTGACCTTTGTACTTGATAGATTAAGTGACCAATTCACCTTTTAAACTTTGAGTGTTTCTTCTCTAGTCACTGAAACACCACCAGATTCTCCAATGTTGAGCCTATAAATTCAATGTGAAGTCTACGGTCAGTTGCTACAGAATTGCCTCCAGTAATTTTTATGATGGATTTGAATAGTGAAAACCGGTAGAGTTGGTAATTACAATGCTCTCTCTTTGTCCTTATGGATATTGTTTGATATTCTGCTGTAATATTTAGTGCTTTTTTTGTTCCTATTCTTTGAAGAATCAAATGACAGTCAATAGATTGTTAATCACTAGTGAGTGGTGACAATTTTTACTGCAGGGAATCAAGAGACGACTAGCTGCAAAGGAAGCTTCTCTTCCTCAGGAACCAACATTGGACAATGAAAATCAATTAACAATTCAAGTGCGGATGCCAGACGGTAGCCGTAATGATCGTCGATTTCTAAAGTCAGACAAGTTACAGGTTCAGTTTTTAAAGAAGACTTGATTCGCATTGATTGAGCGGTTACTTCCTTTGCATATTCTTGTAGCTTAACTTGGGAGATTTGCGTTGCAGTCCATCTTTGACTTCATTGATGTTGGCGGGTGGGTCAAGCCCGGCTCTTACAGATTGGTAAGTTATATTCTGTAGTAAAACTTTTAAAGACCATCCCCTACTATTGTATTAGCTATTCGGTTTACATGGTCAAATGGATATTTTGCTCTGAATTGGCACTCAAGAAATATAGAACGTTCAGAAATCTCCAAGTCAACTTGAGTTGTCTAAAAACTATGGAGGTCTACTAATGGTCGCTGGAAAGTCAGTGAACCAAGCGTGAGAAAGCCAAAACTAAGGCTTAAGTGATGAAGACCTTCTTAGCATTCCTATTGATGCTTTTAATGGATTTAGAGTTCCCCAGCAATTAACTATTTTTCGGAAAAGATAAATTTTTGAAGCTGTTACTAATATGTTGCTTACCTTAAAATTTGTGAGAAATTCGTTTTGGTTTAGTTCCATCTCCATGTTTCTTCAAGTTTGTGCGATTTCAAGAGGGTTTACTTCAGAGTACAATCGGTATTCTAATAGTCTTGAAATTTTTAATGCTAGGAGAGTTTGAATTTCTGGAGATGACTTTAGCTGCTTCTGTTCACGAGTCCATTCTACATGTAGTAATGAAATAACACATGGAACAATTTTTGCCTTCTCTAACCGTTCTCTTTTGCTTAAATTCCAGGTGAGACCATACACTCAGCGTGCTCTTAGCGACGGAGAGACTGCACTTACTCTGAATGAACTAGGCTTTACCAGCGAGAAAGAAGTCATATTTCTGGAGTTGGTTTAGTATGATCCTCCTGTAAAGCTGTTAAAACTCACACTTAAAACTGCAGTTCATATGAGTAAATAGTTCCATATGCGGATTGTGGTGAAGGTTGAAATAGGCAGTGACAAAGGAGTTGCGTGTAAAAAGGCAGATTAACTGATAGAATTTACGTAAAGGTGGCTGGATGGCTGAAGTTGCAGCTGGGATGCAATCCTCCTAATTGGCATTTTAGCGTCAACTAGCGTTTTAACGTCTATCTTGGTTACCTATATTGGTTGATTGCCTTGCCTTGTGGCGTCATTTGGTTTGGTACATATATAGGCTCTCTTTTTTCATGAAGCTTACCTTTTCCACAGGACAGCCCATATCCGAGAGGGACGATTTTGTAATTTTGCTCTGTTCTCAGCACATGGGCCGCATGGCCCCGCATGTCTTCAAGGAGCGAATGCAATTTTCAGAACAGAGCATTTTTTTATAACTGGGCAAAAAGGTTTAGGCTCCGTTTGTTTGGGCGTAAAATATTTTTCATATTTTTTTGGTGTTTTTCTGGTGTTTGGTTGTGTAAAAAATGAGAAAAATATTTTATGTGTAAAACATTTTCCATTAATTGGATGAAAATTACTTACCCTTAAATCTTTTGTAAATTATTTTTTGAAATGAACTCATTGTCTTCTACTGCAATTCTTATTATTCAGTTTTTTCGATCGTCAGTCTTGATTTACATTCAATTTTAATATTGTCATATCTTTTCACCGTTTAAACCCTCCTCCATCTCTCTCTATACTATTTTGTTGATTTATGAAAATATTTTCAAGTACTAACCAAACACTGAAAAATAAAAGTTTGAAATTTGTTTTCTAAAAAAATATTTTACATTACATCAAAACAAACAAAGCCCAAATGCAGATTAAAAGATAGTACAATTTTGCAAAAACAAGAAACAGTGACACTCTGTAGAAGTCTTCCTTCAACAATTCAATCAGAAGAAATAACCCTCGCCGGTTGTATAATATTGTGCAACTATTTCCCAAGGTATATAGGAGTAAGATTTTAGTAGTAATTCATAGAAAATTTTCTCTCATATGTTTCAGTATTTGATATTTCCTAAATTAACTCACAGTCAATCATGACCTATAAATGTTAGGTATTTTTTTTTGTCAAAGAAATATTAGGTAGATGCGAATATATAATTCACCATTACCAGAGAAAAGGTTCAATATCAGCAAATAATCGAATCAAATTGCAGCATTTCTTCAAGTATATATGGGCCCGACCACCTGATCACCATTAGTCAAAATTCATTGACAATTGATATTCACTTAGCCGTGTAGAACCCACACTTAAAATAAATCTCAATTATTAATGTTAAATCATGGACAATATTTTAGAAAAAAAACCTTCACGGGCCAAAAACTTTCCCGGGAACAAATGGGGCAGTTCAGTCATTTTAACTTTTCGTCCCAACAAAACTCCACGTGTCACAACGTGACGGAACCCTGAAAAAACCAGGCCCCAGATCCCGCCACGTGTCCGAATAATTATCTTAATCAAGAGTAGTTTATTATAGTCCGGTAATCTCGTAGAACTTTCACAAAAGGCCAAAAAAAAACAGAATGATGATTAAAAAAACCCAACGGTCAAGTGACCCCTTCTGGGCACGTGCACCCCTACGTGGCCTACTGCCATTATTCAACAGAGACCCAAAAAGAGGGGTATTCCGTACACCCTCTCCCTCCCAACGGTCATATTTTTCTCCGACAAGCCTCCAACGGTCACTTGACCAATCGCTCTCAGCCGTCAGATCTCCATCCCACGGTACCGCACCCCTCCTTTTTTACCGACCCCATCGTTTCTCTTTTCCCATTATATAAAAACGGAGTCCTATTTTGTCTATGGCTTTTTTTTGGGTGTTCTCGACAAGTGTTTTCTTGACAATAGGTTGATTCTTTCTACATGTTTGGAGGCTGGGAATTCTGGGTTTTTGTTTAGACTCATTGTTAGAGAGATATGTTGGTGGACATGTTTGGTGCTCCAAATGCTGATTTGCTGCTTCACTCGAGTACTACTCCTCCTCAGGATTTGAGCTGCCTATTCGAGCAAGCATGTGTTTTGAGTTCAAACGTTAATGGTGTGAGTTTCTTGAATCGCTTCTGTTTCTGCAGCTTCTTCAAATGACTACTTCTCTTTGAAAATTTCGGAATCCGATGATCATTTTCTGTTAGGCATTCTTTGATTCTTTATATATTAGGTGGGTTTTGTTGATTTGTTCTTCTTATATATACATCACATAATTGATTCATATAGAGGACACACACATTTCCATTGATTTATTCCACATTCTTTCATCGGATTCCTTAGGGTTTGCTAGTCTTTTGTTCAAAAACTCACCACACTCACATAGCTTGTTGTTTCTCTGTATTTTCTCTGCACATTTAAGTTCTTACAAATTTATACAGAACAGTAATACATAGCACAAATTGTATTCATACGTATAGAGAGAGACAACATAGAGGAAAAGAAAATAGGTGTTTTGGAGTTGAACATAAGAAAACAGAGAAAATTGGAAGGAAATAGAATATGTTGGCTGGGTGTTCTTCTACATTAGTGTCACCGAGGCCTAGATTGAGGAGTGAAGCAGCATCAGCACAGTTCCCAGCTTGTCATTTCCCTTCAATGAGCACACAAAGACTAGACTTGCCATGTAGTTTTTCGCGGAAGGACACCTCGATATCGCAACCCGGTAGGTCTGTTGGCCTTTCGGTTGAGAAGCCGTTCGAATCGAAGGCCAGCAGTTGTTCTCTCAAGCAGAACATTCGCTTACCGCCTTCTGCAACGGACGTCAAGGGTGAGTTTTGGGACAAGGGTAAGAGCTTGAAGAGGTATGCTGAGGAGTGCTCTTTTGGTGAAGATGATGATGATCAGTCATACATCAACAGGGTTAAGAGGAAAAGGGGCAATGGAAAACCGGGCGATTCTCCTAAAGACGGTGAGGACTTGGGTTTTGGCCAATTGGGTAGTGGAAATTTTTGGTTTCAGCCAAATTTAATCACAGGCCTTAACATGCCTCAAGTTCCTTTCTCTTTGTCATGTTCAGGAGAGGAAGAGAGGGTCTGTTATGTGCCTAGTGACGTGATTTCGCCGCCTCTGCCTCCATCAAACAATCGTTGGGCAGAACCTGTGGTGACTCAGATTACAGACTCAGGTGAGAAGAAGGTTGAGACGAGGCATGGACCGGTCAAGGCAGCATCAGGATCGAGTACTTCATCAGAGAGCCATAGCTTGGACCTTAAACAGGTTGAAAACCCTTTAGGCCATGATATAGGAAATGGGTCTGGGCTGCGCAACCCAAGAGAAGAAGAAGAGGTGGCTGCAGCTGAAATAGACGACAACCACAGGGAGGAGGTTGGGTTTGAGCTCATCAGCTTATTAATGGCTTGTGTTGAGGCGATTGGATCGAAAAATATTGCAGGGATTAACCACTTCATAGCCAAACTGGGGGAACTGGCTTCTCCAAAGGGATCTCCTATAAGTCGGCTTACCGCTTACTTTGTTGAAGCTTTAGCTTTGAGAGTTACTAGGCTTTGGCCTCATGTTTTTCACGTTCAAACTCCTCGGGAGCTTGATCGGGTGGACGATGATGGTGGCACTGCACTAAGGCTTCTGAACCAGGTTAGCCCTATTCCTAAGTTCATTCATTTCACCTCAAATGAAATTATATTGAGAACTTTTGAAGGGAAGGACAGGGTCCACATCATAGATTTTGACATTAAGCAAGGGCTTCAGTGGCCTAGCTTGTTCCAGAGTTTGGCCACTAGGGCTAATCCCCCAACCCATGTTAGGATTACTGGAATAGGTGAATCCAAACAGGAGCTAATCGAAATGGGAGAGAGACTAGCTGGATTTGCTGAGGCGTTGAGCCTGCCTTTCGAATTCCACCCAGTTGTTGACAGGTTGGAAGATGTGAGGCTGTGGATGCTTCATGTTAAGGAGGGAGAAACCGTGGCTGTGAACTGCATTTTCCAACTGCACAAGATGCTCTATGATGGTACCGGTGGAGCGATTAAGGACTTTTTGGGTCTAATTCGGAGCACAAACCCCAAAATCGTTCTTATGGCGGAGCAAGAAGCAGAACACAATGATCTTGTATTGGAAGCTAGACTTGCCAAGTCATTGAAATACTATTCTGCTATTTATGACTCCATTGATTCATCTAGCCTTCCATTGGACAGCCCGGTAAGGATCAAGATAGAGGAGATGTTTGGGCGCGAGATTAAGAATATTATTGCTTGTGAAGGAAGTGAGAGGATTGAAAGGCACGAGACTTTTGGAAAGTGGAGGAGGTTGATGGAGCAAGGAGGGTTCAGATGTGTGGGAGTTAGTGAGAGGGAACTGCTGCAGAGCCGAATGCTGTTGAAGATGTACTCTTGTGAGAATTACCGCATGGAAAAGCAAGGAGAAGATGGTGGAGTTGCTCTTACTCTAAGTTGGATGGATCAGCCTCTTATCACCGTATCAGCTTGGGTGCCTGTTGATGTTGTCGGCAGCTCTTCATCATACTCTCAGCCAATTTGAGTTGTCGCGGATTTCTTCTTCATTCCATGCTTAGTCGTTTTCCTTCATTTATGTCACACAGGAAAGGATACCAAATTCTTTGTAGGTAGAAAATCTTGCATTATTCTTTCATTCTTTTGTTGCAGATAAGATTTGTTGGTATAGGTTTCCATTCTTCACAGGACAGAGTCACCCTTTTATTGTTTATTCCTTGATTATTTATGTGCTGTGAAATTCTTTGTTAGTTTGTCACTTCAAATATGTTGTATTCTTTGTTTGTAAGGATATCATCAATATCATTTTGAACCATGTACCTCAAAACTGGATTAAGATATATGAAATATCACAGTTGTTTTTAGTTATTAGTATTTCTTGAGTTTTCACTTCCTATAAGATGCTGCAAAAGATTTCATGCTGATCAAATTTATTGCTGACAAGAGTGTATAAAGGGTTTCATATTTCCTTAACTACTGTGACTTGAAGATATATCATATCTCATAGAAAATCTGAACGGAAAAGGATTTGTTCTGGTACAATTCAAATACAGTTCAGATAACAGAAAAAAGGACCAAGGACAGTCGAAAATGGCAAGTGAAAGAACAGTTTATTCGGTTACTTTCTAACTTTGGGAATGAGGAGTAGAGGTTGTTCCTTCTGTAATGTTACTGCAAACTTCTCGCTCATGTCTAATCCATTAGGATCAATCTCACCCGGAAGAGACCAATCGAAGAAATGGACCAATGAAGCAAGAACCAAAGGAACGTGCTTTGCCGCCATTGGAATGCCAGGACATATCCTCCTACCTGCCCCAAAAGGTAAGAATCCATAATCATTCCCTTTATAATCCAAAGTAGAGTCGAGGAATCGCTCTGGTTTAAACTGTAACGGGTCTTCCCAAAACGTGGGGTCTCTTCCAAGTGCCCAAACATTTACAAGAACTTGAGCGTCTACAGGAATCGTGTAGTTCATCACTTCGCAAGAGGCAAGTGCACGACGAGGAAGCAGAAACGGTACAGGAGGGTGCAGCCTCAGGGCTTCTCTGACACAGGCTTGAAGGTATGGTAGTTGAGGTAGATGGGATTCTTTTGGAAAACTTTGGTCGACTTCTGTTGCGAGTTCTTGGCGGACTTTGCCCATGAGTTCTGGATTTTTTACTAGTTCCGCCATTGCCCACTCCACTGTGGTGGTACTGGTGTCTGTACCAGCAGTGAACAGCTCCTGCCAATTCAAAATTTCATTGAGAGTATCAAAAAGAGATTCGTCACCAATTAATTCATGAAAATGATAAGGTTGATCTTGTCCCAATATTTAGTAGCCTAGTATTAGATGTGATATCCAGAGTCTATCATTCTCTCCCTATATGTTCATCTATCTTAATGTTAGACTCTCCTAAGATAGTCCCGTTGGCCAGAATTCTCAGGTGGTCAAAGGCTTGCGTCTTGTCATTTGCAAGACATTCACTCTCAACTGCAGCCTCCAAATCTACCAAAACAGGAATTTTGACTCTCTCAACTGCAGTTCTCTCATTTCTCTGTATAAAATCAGCAAACAACTGCCATCATACAAAGAAGAGGAAGAACACTATACTTCCAAAACTATATCCAAGCCTGCACAAACTAGTGAGAAAGGCAAAAAATCTTATCTGACAGTCCCCAGCTTCTACAAAGTGCTCTCTGTTCATGTGAGTCTGCTCCACACCCCTTTTCAAACACATGGATTCTAAGGTCTTTTGTTCAACTAACTTCTCCAAAGTCCAAAGTGCCTTGAAGGGGCTCGTTGTTACTTGGAAAAGAAGGAAAAAATATACTAATACAATATTGACACTAGCTTTGAATGTATTGGACTTAAAACTAGCCTTTTCCGAGTTTATTTCAACCTGGCTTGATCCGGAATAGGGCTAGATTACATTTAGGCTTAGCCTCATCAGTCTAAGGAAATTCTTGTAAATTTTAACTAGGACAAATTAACATGTAAACAGAGCTTTTTCTTTAACAGAGGATTGTAATTTCTCTCAAAGTAGTATTCTTTTCTCCAGGGTATAACAACATTGCAACCTACACAGATATATCCGACCATTGGAAGCACGTGAGCCCTCACACGATGCACATGAGACAAGCACATATTGGACGACATTCAGACACATCTATATTTGGATCTGTGTTCAGACACATATGAGAGAGAGAGAGAGAGAGAGAGAGAGCAAACCCCAAACAATTGGTTGATTTGATCATTTGAAAACGCATCGTCAAGAAGAGAATCCAAGAAATCTTGATGGCTTGAAGCACTGGACCCTGCCCTCTCTCTCCTCCTTTCTTCGATAACAGTTTCCCACATGGCGAAAATTCTCGCCACCAAATCCTCTGACCTTTTCCTCAATCCTTGAAGATCTAATCTTCCTAAAACTGGATAAAAATCGCTCAAATTTGGAGCAGAAGCCACCTCCATGATTCCCCTAACCAACCCTTCCATCCCTCCGCCTGAACTCTCTTCTTCCCCCAACCCCATAAAATCCCTGGACATCATAACATTACTCAACGTGTTAAACACAGAGGCGAAAACCACCGCTTTAATCTTCACCACTCCCCCTTCCATGCCTCTCAGAAACTGCACCATCTCCATCGCTTTCTCCTCCCTCAAACGTGCTTGTAACTCCACTGCCTTCCCCGAAAAAAGCTCCGTCCGGCATACAGTCCTCAGGTGCTTCCACTCGTCGTTGCATTCAAATGCCCACGCGAGCGACAAGGGGTTGAGTTCGGGGGGTTTGACCGGTAGCGCATGAGGAACGTGCCGCGCAGACAAGACCCGGTCGTGGGTTTTGAGAA
Organism: Rhododendron kiyosumense; assembly: GCA_019656275.1. Taxonomy (NCBI): domain Eukaryota; kingdom Viridiplantae; phylum Streptophyta; class Magnoliopsida; order Ericales; family Ericaceae; genus Rhododendron; species Rhododendron kiyosumense. The sequence goes on along the minus strand of BPLS01000277.1, from coordinate 170,049 downwards.
TCTCCGCAGCGGCAGCCGGCGATGATCCGACGATCAAGAGTTGAGTTCCTAGTTTCAGTGACATGAGGGGGCCGTAGACCTGAGCAAACTCGGTTAGCGTTATGTGAGGCTTTTGTCCCATGTGGGGGATATTGCCTAGAACTGGCCATGGGGTTGGGCCTGGTGGAAGTGGAGGAGTCTTTGGCCGAGAATGACTAGTAGTAGATTTGAAGTACTTGAGAAGGAGCAGGAGTAGGAGGGGCAAGAAGAGGATTGGGAAGACGATGGAGTTTTCAGCCATGATTTCCATTAACAAGAGCAGCTTGGTTTTTGCTGTTGTTTTTAGTACTATTTAAGTCAAATAATATGGGGAGAAACAACGTAGGATTAGCAGCCGGTGTCGACCACAAGTTTGTTTTTATATTGAATTATGTTCGAATGAGCCAGACAGAGGGGGTTTTGCCGAGGGCTCCTTTCGTGCATATTTTTTAATAATTCAAATCGTTGATTTTATAGGACATGTAAAATAATATATTTATGCAAAAAAATTAGTTTATTCGAAAATTGATAGGTATGTCAAAAGTTATTTTCTGGACGAAAAAATGGACGGTCTAGATCTGTCAATTGTTTTTAAGTTAAATTGTCCATAATCGTTCATTTTTTCGTCTAAAAACTCAATTTTTGACATACCTATCGATGTTCGGACAAACTGATTTGTTGCATGGTTACGTTATTTTACAAGCCACGGCCCACGTTGTCCTAAGTAGGCAGCTTCTTGGCAGTTTCCACAGGGATCCGGGGAGCCTTTGGTCACCACAGGGTGTAGTGACCCAAAATGGCTTAGTTTTGGAGTTGCAAAGGTTAAAAAAAGGTGCTGTTAAATATAACTACGAATTTATTACATGTAGCCAATGTATAAGAGGAAATTTTTGGATTCCTTCTTAGGAATTGATTATATGTAACAAATTCACAGTTGTATTTAGCTGGACCCCAAAAAAAAGGGGTGGAAAAATCATCTTTGATGGAAAGCCACTGGATAGCCGATCTGAGCAGTCCAAAAAAATTTTAAAAAAAACGAGGGGGCTCATGTGAAAATCAACGGCATCCGATGTGCGTAGGGTGTTTGATCCAAACGTCATATTTTTCATGTATAGGCAATCTGGACCTCTGGTCTTTTAGGATTGAATGCCTTTGCCACTTGGTACAAATCATGAAAAAGAAATATGAACTACTTCAGTTGAGATATTTAATGTCCAAATAGTTCAAACTTTGTCAGCCACTGCCCACGTCGTTGTCCTAATTAGGCAGCTTCTTGGCAGTTTGCACGGAACTACACGCCCTGTGGACCTGTGGTTGCCCATTTTCCGGCTCCTTGCCAGAGATAATTTAGAGCCCTACTATCAGTACCGATAGCCACCCCACCAAAATCGTATCGACGGTCGCGCTGAATCGTTTTCGGTCACCGGACGATCGATTTGAACCATCCAAAAATTCTATAAAAAAAACGAGGGGCTCTCATAGGAATCAACGGCATGTGCATAGGGTGTTGAAATAAACACTCTATTTTTCGTGTATATATGTATATGGCCGGAGACGGCCTAGTGTGGCCGTTGGTATAATTTCGGTGGGGTGGCCGTTGGTACCTATAGGTTTTCTGAATAATTTATGATTCGTACCGTTCACATTGTAGCTCTTGTCAAAATGCATAATTGTGGTTCCAAATCAAACTTGGGTTCTCCACACACCGAAACAAAACCCTGCCAAAATCCAGTTTTTATTTATTTATTCTGTTTCGATCACGTATTAGTTTTTGGTATCTAATTTATAAGTAATATTAAACCACACTTTAGCATTTTTGAAGAGAGCTACAATATGCACTCCGACTAGGGGGCCAAAAAGAAGGCAACTGTTGTCGAGCAAACTGCCGATAAGCTGTCTCCATGTACTAGATTGGTTTTTTTTTTTTTTTGGTCGAGTGATTTTAGGTTGAACGTGTCTAAAATTCTAACACAAACGCCTCCTGTCTATAGTCCAATAATCTCCATTATAATTACCACCTTTGCATTTTTCAAACTTTTTGTCAAACACGCCTCTGTAATTTGCTCGGCCAATAAACATGGTTTAAATATTTGACCCACTGCTCAAAAAATATCTTGTATAGTCATAGCTTCGTCAAGTGGAAGCAAGCTAATTTTAAGAGTGGCAATTGAAGGTGAGGTTTCTTTCGGTCATTTAGTTTAGGCTGCTTGGCATCTACCAAAAAGAGAAAATGACAAGCCGGTCCTAAATTTAAAGTTTATAGCCAACTAAGCCCTACGCGCTATAAGTGTATTGCCTTATAGGTCCTTCACGTGTAATTTTACAAATTTAGCCTGATTAAGCACATGTGCGTGTCTCTCCTCTGCAACACATGCCTGCGCATAAGATGCATATACTATTTCCAATAGAAAAGAAAGAAAGACAGCACATGCGCTATAGTGTTAATTAATAATTTTAATACTGTTAATTATTAAATTAACATTTTTTCAGTAGATATCTACGAGTAGATCTTTCGTATACAAATTTTATACACTAAAAGATAGATAAGAAATACAGTAATAAACAGTTTTAGATTTAAAAATAAAAAAGAAGATGAGAGAGGGACGCTGCACATGCATTCCAAAATAACAGGTTCTTCTTCACCTTTTGATTTGAACAGTCAAATCTTAGTTTGAAAAGGTCAAAAAAATCACCAGAATGGCAGAAGGTGCAGAATGTCATTTCAGTTTTCATGAGCAGGGGTTTTGTTGAAATGGTTGAGAAAAACAAGACACGCGTACACGCTCGGAAGAGAGATAAGTGGGAACACGCACGGAAGAGTGACACGCGTACACGCACCGGAGAGAGAGAGGGTATTTTTGGACTAAAATTATGTACAGGACCTTGTGGGGCAACGAGTTTGTTAAATTAATTCGGCCGGGACTTAAATTGGGGTGTAGTCCATCCACACAGTACCGGCCAGGGAAAAGCCCTAACAAAAATGCTGGTCTTATTTGGGGCTTTGCAGTGCACTAGGCCTTCATCCATGGACCACATGGAATGTCCATTTAGGTACCCATTCTGATAGACCCGTTGTTGTGCGGGAGCGATAACAATTAACAAACACAGAAAATCGATGTGATATTGCTACGTAATTGAACAAGACACACACACAGTTGGTGAGTTACTTGACGTAAAAAAAAATTGTAAACTTTGTCAGCTACATTTCTGATAAGAGGTTTTATCTAAGTTTTTGTTAATGTTTGTGCTGGAATGTTCTCTATCTTCACTCCTAATTTCTCAGTTTGCATTGCATGAAACTTTGGAAGCAAAAGATATCTTATACCATGCCTCCTTCAAACTTCAAAGGTACTAGTTCAAATTTTGGCCACAGTTCGTTACGGGACGCTGATACAAGATATGTGTCGCAATGTTTAAGGGCAAAATCTCTGTGCACAGTTCTCAATAAATTTTCTCTATCTATCTCTCTCCACTCATTACTTTTAAAAACCTCTCTCAAAACCCAAAACGAGTCACTCAAGTTTATACTCCTATAATTGCCCCACATATGACAAAAAATTACATCATAACTACAACCTTTGCCTTTATAGATTTATTGGCAAACACGCCTCTCTAATTTGCTCAGCTCATGAACATGGCTTACAAATTTTTGACCCAACTATTCGAAAATCCTAGCTCCGCCTCTGCGTAGATACCTTATAATGTCCATTGATGATGCTAAATCGTTCTTTTTTATATTGTTTTGGATAATAATTATAGCGTCCTCAAGTGGAATCAAGTCAATTTTAAGGATGGCAGATGATCTTAAGATAACTAGCTCCTCGTCCATACATCTCTCAGAATGGATCAAGGCAATAGATCGTGTGCAATAGGTCTTTTTAACAGGATGTACACGGTGGGTTGTAATATTGATTATATATAAATGAATTTCTTGCCCTTCCATTAAAAAGGGGATCAAGGTGGGTCTCTATCGGCCCATTTAGGCTAGAAGTCCACAAATGCTAATATTATTTGGTCTTTACAGTGCAGTCGCTCTTGATCCATGAACCATATTTAAGATCTATTAGATGCCCATTCTCAATGGCTCATCACCCCAACAATTTCCTCTTCAATGAATCATGTAGAATGTTCTTGAACAACCCAGAAAAACAAAAATAGAACTTTTACCGGTTAGGAAGATACTACACCAAGGAGTGCACTAGAATATCTCCTGCAATCTCTCATTTAGGCCCGAATGCAACCCACCCAAAGCTGCATCCACAGGTGTCGTCGTCTTGCACTGTTTCAGAACTCTGCTCGCGCCATCCACAAACAGTTCAAAGCCCTCAACACGTCCCACAATCCCCCAGCCCCGAGGACGCGGAAGATGTAAGAGGGGAAAATCACCCCTCCCGTTCTCGGGTCATGTATACTAACCCGAAAAAATCCTCCTTCTCCGTTAATATTTCATTATCAGCATTCACTTTGAAGATTTGCACATCCGTCATGTCTTCGTTTACCAACAATAGGTAAAGATCATCTTTGCATTCTATGACAGACCTATAGAACTAGAAACCTCCCTGTGGATTGGCATTAGCTCTCCACTGAAATTGCTTGTGCGAGCAACAAAAAAGTCTCCCGCTTGTGACCCATAAGATCTTATTTGCCATAACCCGGAAGCTCTCAACTAGAAAGTTTGCACCACTGCTGGCACGATAAAAGAAATCCAGCCGGTGGAGCGGCTATGCGCCATGATCATCGCTTCCTGAAACCTGAGTTCTAATATAACCATTAAGGACGATTCTTCGTTTGGCGCACCAAGAAAACCACCTTGGGCCAATGGCCCGATATTTAGTATTGGGAGATCGATTTGATCTCTCAATACTAAATTTAAATAGTAAGCCTGATTTTCTTTCGATAGCAACACCCAACCATCTAAATTTGAGCCCAACAGTATGTAACCAAAATGAGTACCTTGGTACTTGGGTATGATATCCTAGGAGTATGTATATGTTGTAGAGTTCTAGGCTATTCCTCGCAATATCCTTCACAACCAATATGTTTCTTTCAAACCCATGGCCTATCGGGCAGCAATGAACTTCAACGATAGGTCTATCTTCACCACCCACAGTGGACCGGCATTGATGTGAAAAGGCTGCTTCCGGGGGTTCGAAAGAACCGTATTTGGTTGTGAGTCGCGAGGAACAGCCTAGAACTCTACAACATAAGAACATACTCTAGCTGCTGCTGGGCACTAATTTAGATGGAGTTGCGCGCTATCGAAAGAAAATCAGGCTTACTATCTAAATTTAGTATCGAGAGATTGAATCGATCTCACGATACCAAATAGGAATTTCGGGCCATTGGCCCAGGGGGATTTTCTTGGTGCGCCAAACGAAGAATCATCCTTGACGGTTATATTAGAACTTGGGTTTCAAGAGGCGATGATTGTGGTGCATAGGCGCTCCACCGGCTGGATTTCTTTTATCTTGCCAGCAGTGGTATAGACTCTACTAGTTGAGAGCTTCTGGTTACGGCAAATAAAATTTTGTGGGTTGCAAGCAAGAGACTTTTTTGTTTCTCGCACGAGCAATTCCAGTGGAGGGCTAATGCCAATCCACTAGGAAGTTTCTGGTTCCATATATAAGTCCGTCATGACGAGATGATCTTTACCTATTGTTGGTAAATGAAGACATGACGGATGTGCAAATCTTCGAAGTGAATGCTGATAATGGAACATTAACGTAGAAGGATGATTTTACCAGGTTAGTGTACACAACCCGGGGAACCGGAGGAGTGGTTTTCCCCTCCGGCATCTTTCACGTCCTAGGGGCCCAGGGGATTGAAGGTTTCGTTCGATTTAGGGTTTCACTTCTGATTTCCCTTTCTGGTTCGATCTAGTGACGAAGAAACGATGACATGTAATGTCCATTTTGGTGATCTAATAATAAGATATCCAGTTTCTTTTGGCCATTTAGTTTAGGCTGCCTGGCAGCTAACAAAAACGCTGGTCTTAGTTGCGCAGGAGCCGGGAGCTATAACAATTAACAAACACAAAAAACTACTGATGCAATAGTGCTACGTAATTGAACAAGACACACGCACACACAGTTGGTGAGTTACTTAAACGTAAAAAAATAATTGTAAAAGTTTGTCAGCTACATTTTCTGATAAGAGGTTTTTATCTAAGTTTGGCAAATTTTGTTAATGTTTGTGCTGGATTGTTCTCTATCTTCACTCCTAATTTCTCGGTTTGCATTGCAGGAAACTTTGGAAGCAAAAGATACCTTACCATGCATGCCTCCTTCAAACTTCAAAGGTACTGGTTCAAATGACAAAAATTGTTTTACAACTGCCCCACATATGACCAAAAATTACATCGTAACTTCTACTTTTGACTTCATAGATTTATTGGCAAACTCGCCTCTCTAATTTGCTTGGCTCATGAACATGGCTTACAAAAATTTTGACCCAACTATTCGAAAATTCTAGCCCTGCCTCTACGTAGATACATTATAATGTCCATTGGCGATGCTAAATCATTCTTTTTATACTGTTGTTTTGGATAATTATAGCATCCTCGAGTGGAATCAAGTCAATTTTAAGGGTGGCAGGTGATCAGCAGAGATGATCTTAAGGTAATCGGCTCCTCGTCCATACATCTCTCAGAACGGATCAAGGCAATAGATTGTGTGCAATATGTCTTTTTAACAGTTGTATTAGATGCACATGGTGGCTCATACTATTGAGTATAAATGAATTTCTTGCCCTCCATTTTAAAAATGGATCAAGGTGGGTCTCTGACGACCCATTATTTGGTCTTTTACAGTGTAGTCGCTCTTGATCCATTGACCATATTTAAGATCCATTTAGATGCCCATTCTCAAGGGCTCATCACCCCCAACAATTTCCTCTTCATCCCTCAAAATTTAAGCTAATTTATAAAAAAAATTAAAAAGGAAAACAGATTTCCAGAGACATACATTTATCACCTCATGTGGCCTCACTGATTCTGTTTTCGGATATCAGTTTTTTAGGAAAGAAAAAAAAAGGAGATGAAAAAGAAGATGAAGGGTAACAAAGATGTCTAATTATATAAATAATAAAAAAACTATGTACACACTAAATGTACACAGGATTGTGTTGGAATCACCTCGGGGTCCCACACAGATGATCGTCGCAATTCGTTTAAAATATTTTTTAAGGCTTTCAATAAAAAATTAGCTCAATCGAATATCTGTAAGGCTCGATCGAGTCATTTGCTTTTTTGTCCATGCCAAAAATTTAATGAATCAATTAGGCTCTTAGCAACATTTGATTGAGCTGTGTCAGATTAGTAGATGTGATCGACAAGGCGTCAAGTTGACCACACGACCCAAAATTATTAAACTCTAGTTATCATAAATTGTTTCCATGGTTGATTTTATTCTCAAGATCGCCCCATAAAACCTTTGATGTGTACGGTATACTACACCAACAATCCAAAATCAATACAACTACGAATCAGCTTCACTTTCTTTCACTCAAATAAATTGATGATCCATAAACTGTGACATGCACAACCTCAAGGGGTTCGGCCAAGTGGTTATGCGAAAGCAATAAGTGCTCCTCCATGAGGTCACAGGTTTCATTCCCACAGAAACCAAACGTTCCAAACCTTGACGCCACTTGAGGTATGTCCGGTCTTTACTTTCAGGGCTCCGGAATTAATTAAGGTACGCCCAAGCTGGTCCGGAAAAAAAGAAAAAGAAAACCGTGACATGTACCGAATGTAGAAACGGGGATTCTAATGCTGATTTTTTCTTGAGATATTTTTTTTGAAAACTTTTCTTGAGATATTTGACTCTTAGATTTTGACGTTGATTCTTTCTAGCAGGTCTTTCACCAATTAAAATCTTCTTAAAGATATGTTGACAAATGACAATAAAATATCCTTCATGTACTTTTCACCTCTCTCAACTTTTCTTTCCATGGATCATGCCCCTTTTTTAAACTTCTGTTTGCCATAAATGTTCACATCCTTGATCTTAGCCATAGGTAAGGCCGAGAAAGGTATCTAAAGGCCTGGTTTGGCACGAATTTTTTTGGTTTGTTTTTGTTTTTGTTTAAAATTTAAAAAAGATTTGAGATTCGATAATAAATTTTTACTTTTTGACTCCTCTTGTTAAGACGAATCAATAATTTATGAAAACTTAACGCAAAACTAACAAATGAAGAAAAAATTTGATCGTGTGGAATAGGTTTTTTTTTTAACATTTGTATCAGATGCATATAGTGCAAGTGGCTATCGGCCCTTCCATTTGAATGCCGACTACTAAGGTTGTAATAATGATTATAAATGAATTTCTTGCCCTTCTATTAAAAATAAATAAAAATATCAAGGTGGGTCTCTATCGGCCCATTTAGGCTGGAAGTCCACAAACGCCAATATTATTTGGTCTTTCCACTGCAGTCGCTTTTGATCCATGGACCATATTTAAGATCCATTTGTCTGATTCTGTGATCGGATCTCAATTTTTTTAGGAAAGAAAAAAGGAGATGAAAAAGAAGATGAAGGGTAGAGATGTGTAATTATTAAAATAAAAAAATATGCGTTAAATGTACATCGGATTGTGTTGGAATCCCCTCGTGGTCCCACACAAATGATCGCCGGAGTTTAATTTCTTTAAAATAATTTTTAAGACTCTCAATAAAAAATCAGCTCAATCAAATATCTGTAAGGCTCAATCGAGTCAATCGATTTTTTGTCCATTCCAAAAATTTATCGAATCGATTAAGCTCTTATCAATATTTTATTGAGCTGTGTGGACCCCCAAATGCTCCGATGTACATTTGGCATACCCATAGTCGGGCTGTTTATTATCTAGTGTGTTTTTGGGTTGGCAAAAGGAGAAGAGCATGAATGCTACTTTCCTTGGTTGGCAATCAATAGAGAGTCACCAGACTCACCACAATTTTGCGCCCTTTCCCGGAATTCGACTGTCCGCGGTGGCCAGACACCCGAACTTATTCGAGGTCGTGGATGTCATTAATAAGGCGTCAAGTTGACCACATGATCCAAAATTATTAAACTCTGTTTATTAGAAATTGTTTACTTTGTTGATTTTATTCTCAAGATCGCCCATAAAACCTTCGATGTGTACGGTATACTACACCAACAATCACAAATCAATACAAGTACGAATCAGCTTCACTTTCTTTCGCTCAAACAAATTGATGATCTATAAACCGTGACATGCACAATCCCAAGGGGCAAAAGCAAGTGGTTGTGCGAAAGCAATAAGTGCGTCTCTTCCATGAGGTTACAAGTTTCATACCCACGGAAGCCAACATTCCCAACCTTGGAGCCTGGAGGTTATGCCCGGTCGTTCAAGGCCCCGAAATTAGTCGAGGTACGCACAAATTAGCCCGGAGAAAAGAAAAAAAAACCCGTGACATGCAGCGAAAGTAGAAACGGGGAATCTAATTTTTCGTAAGATATTTGATTTGGGGGCCGATTCTTTCTAGCAGGTCTTTCCCCAATTAAGATATTCTTAAGAGATGCTGACAATATTTGAAGTCTTGATTGCAATCCTTCGTGTACTCTTCACCTCTCAACTTTTCTTTCCATGGAAAGATCACCAACTTGATATTCACGGATCATGCCCCACTTAAACTTATATTTGCCTTAAATGTTCACATCCTTGACCTTGGCCATATCTAAGGCTGAGAAAGGTATGTAAAGGCCTGGTTTGGCACAATTTTTTTGGGTTATTTTTGTTTTTATTTAAAAAGATTTGAGATTCGATCATAACTTTTTACTTTTTGACTCCTCTCGTTAAGATAAATCAATAATTCATGAAAATTTAACACAAAACTAACAAATGATGAAAAATTTTAAATAAAAAAAAAAACAGGGCCAAGTGACTTATTTAGCCAAATGATCAGGCCTAAATGTTCGCATCCAATCCTGCTTTTATCAATCGAGAAAATTAAACCCGTCGTAGATGAATAAGGGAGAACATATTATTCGAATTTTACTGAAAAAAGAGAAAGTATGGGCAAGAAATGATATTCCTTTGCATGGGACATTTGTTAATCAATCCCGCCATTTTATTCAATAATAATAATAATCACCAAGAAGTCAAGAACAGTTGATAGTTCAAAGGAGTGGGGGGAGACACTAACCATGCTTCAGTAGAGGATTCATGGGTGGCCGATTCTCCGGTCAATTTTCAAGGATGCGAGCCTTCTCCGGTTATTGGAATCCAAAATGGTGTGGATGATCCTTTCAAATTCTTGTGTTTGGAAAACAATTTGGACTTGGGAGATGGCGAAATTGCTGTAGTGAATTCGGCTTCAACTCCAATTTTAGACGTTGGCAAAGTGGCTCATAATCCAGTTACGGATATTGTGCATTTTGATGGAGGCTTTTGGAATCTTTCTGAGGCGGGTTTTATAAGTGATTAGGAAAATTCTTTTGATAACATCCAGTTAATTGAGGATCGATCTCAATCTAGCTGATGAGCTCAAGAATACTGGGAAAGCAAAATGGAAACAAAAGTCGGTTGAAGATATGTTAGGTCTTCCGAAATCCAAAAGGAGGGGCAACTCGGATAAAAAAAAAGGAGGGGCAACAGAAAAAAGCAAATATGTCTTCTGTTCAAGTCGACAGTAGCAGCCGCATTATTATTTGAAGGAATTAATTATAGGAATACAATCATGAAGCTCAAGCTCTGGATGAGGCTCGAGCAATAATTGGGATTTCGAGAAGACTCTCGGTGGTTATGGTGGTGCGGAGGAGGAAATAATCAATAGGATTGCTCAAATGGAGCTATGGAGGAAATTGATGAGGAGCATTATAGAGCCATGTTAGCTTGGATTAAGGAGTTAGGTTTTGGTGCTTTTTTTTCCCCTCTAATGGGGTGTTATATCTTGGTTGGCATCTTGTCAAGCTCGGATTGTTATTTCCTCTTTGCATGGGTCCTATCGGCATTTGATCATTGGTGTGCGGGGTTGCCATTTGTTGGTTATCTCTTCACCCGTTGTGATACCAACCAAGTGATTTAAGCACCCTAGGTAGAGAGCGTGTGCACGGTTCCGATGTTAGATCCTAAAAAATAATAAATAAATATCAGCCATGCAAAACTTCGGGGAAAGCCAACTCCTCCAAATTTCATACATGTTCTTCCTTTTTTACACTTTGTATTGTTTTACGTAATAACTTTTTATTTTTGTGATATTAATAGTAATGTATTTTTGACATAATTATGACATCACAGGTGAATTCTAGTTCAATCAGTAGTGACCCATCCATCCGACTCATTTTTCAGATCGCTCACCGATCCGTTTTTTAAAATAATATTGCTCACTGGGATCAATGGAACATTAATCAAAAGTTTAGTGTGTTCTAACCATCCTAATCTCATTTTGTCCATGGATACGCGTTAGTGCTAGATTCATTCCCCTGTAACATTACCATATCCAAATAAATAAGATCAATATGACTTGACTTGTCCAAGCAAGACAACGACGGGTTAGGATTATGCACGTTGTAGTAAATGAAAAATGGAAATGCACGCCTAGCTATAGGTAAGCAAGATGGTCTGGTTGGATTTGATTTTTTACTAGAATTAAACTCGATTTATATACCGCCAAAGCTATGGCCGGTGCCTTTCGTCAAAACTACAATCCAAAGTGGTAAAGTATCGAACCACAAAAATTCAGCACTTGGGCTAAACCTCTGTCAGCCCATTGACCTAAGACCATTTGCAATCATATACGGTATATACTCCAACTAATTATTCTCCGTTCCGCTAAAGAAAAATAAGTACTTATTTTTTGAAACAGAAATACTGGGGACACGCATCTCAATCACTACCCAGACACTTCTCTCTCACACAGACAGTGAGGCAGTGAGCTCCTTACGTCTGCTATTACAATGTGTAAATGTTTCTCTTCCTTACTCTGTCGGTTTCTTACTCTTCTTTTTACTTTTTTCAGAGAGGGAGAGAAAACTTTTGAGGAATATTTATAGCAAAAGCTAGTTTAACTAGCCTCAACTATTGAGGCTGTTGGAGGATAAATTTTAGAGAAATTTATATAAATGGTCATCCTAGTTTCATCCAAGTCTCATTTTCATCTTCTAAGTATCAATTACAATTCTTTTGACCTTCAAGTTTAATTTTCGTACCAAATTGGTCAAATTGATAACTTCTGTCAGCTAAATTGGATGAAAAAAATCAGATTGATGACAGTTTGGACGTTGCAATTCGTACTAAGTTAGTTCTATTGATAATATCTGCCCTCAATCTAATTTTTTCTATCCATTTCAGCTGATAGACGTTATCAATTGAACCAACTTGGTACATAAACCAAACTTGAAGGTCAAAAGAGTTGCAATTGATACTTGGAGGACAAAAATGAGACTCGAATGAAACTAGGAGGACCATTTCTATAAATTTCCCTAAATTTTACGTATTTGACTAGGCAAAATAACTAAAGGTCGATCATGAGAAAAATTTATGGGGGGCTCCTGGGCTGGGCAGCTTGGGCTCCAACCTCCACAATCACGCATTTTACACTTAAATTAGAGCATAGCCTCCATTTGTTTGGGCGTAAAATGTTTTATCTATTTTTCGGTGTTTAGCTATGTAAAAAATGCGAAAAACATTTTCTATTACTTAAATGAAAATGACTTACTTTCAAATCTTCCGTAAGTTATTTTCCGAAATTAACCTGCTGCCTTCTACTGCAATTCTCACTGCTTAATTTCCTTTCCTTGATCATCGATCTTGACCCACGTTCAATTCCAATATTCTCAAATCTGTCCACCGTTTAAAGCCCCCTCTCTCTCTACACTATTTTGTCCCTATTCTGAAAGTATTTTTCAAATGCCAATCAAACACCGAAAAATCAAAGTTTGAAATTTATTTTCTGAAAAAAATATTTTACACGGAAAATATCTTACATTGTAAAACAATTTACATCAAAACAAACGGAGCCTAATACTTCCGCGGTATTTAACCCCTATAACATCACCTTCAAATTGCTTCCTAAAAACGTCCGGAGAAAAATTAAAATACAACGGCTTTGTTCGTTCGGTAACTTTGAATAGTTTAGTTTTGATAGTAGGTGGAGAGAGAAATAAGGTAATGATTGGAGAAATGAGTAATGAATGGAGAGAAATAGAGAGAGAAATGAAATTAACAATTGGAAAAATAGAATAATGATTGAAAAAATATATAGATAATGATTGAAGAAAGATATAGAATAATGATTGAAAAATAAAATTAAAACAAAGTAAATATGGAAAACGAACAAAGCAAACATTACTCAACCACGGCTGGTGAAAGTTGAGAGTCATTTGGGGGAACTAGTGTGCATTTTGTAGAGTTATTCTAATTCACATGGACGCTGTTAATTGTAAAGCTTTGTATATTTATTTTATTGGACTTTATTAATTATATATATAGCCAGTTGTAGGAATGCGCCAAAAACCAATAAATGCACCCGAAATTAAGAGGAAAAAGAGATGAATCACAAAAGTAGTTTTCAAACTGGTCCACCAAATTAACCAAAAAACCAATAGAATTGTACAGTAGTAAATTACTACTACTAAAAAAGTTTATTTACGGCATTATACTATATAAAGGAATGGAATTCCATAGTACTTGTGGGGACCCATGCAGGATTCCCTAGGCACCTTCCATGAGTCTATGTCTATTCTTGGCTTGTCATTTTCATCAAAATAAAAAAATCTTGGCTTGCCATTCACATATATGGACAATATAATGTTGCCGCCTAGTAATAGTTTATCTTGCAACTCTTCTTTCTGGAAAATGCTATGATGCTCCCAAGTGATATGGAAGCATTATACTCCCAATGAATTACAAGCAACATTTACCATTCACTAAGGCAAAACTTACAAAACTTGTGTGGTAAGTTTTGCCTTAGTGAATGGTAAGTGTTGCCTTAGTGAATGGTAAGTGTTGCCTGTTCTGTGGTAAGTAATCATCTGTTTTTTAGGTCAAAACCGCCTTGTTTTTAACAAAACCACCCTATTTTTAGTTTTTGATTTTGATCTAAGGGCTGTGATTTATCTATTTTCAATCCAATGGCTGTAATTCATTGGGAGTATGATGCTCCCATACCACTTGGGAGCATCACAGAAGTTTTGCTTCTTTGTTTCCAAAACCATTTCGGTGCCAAACACACATATGACCATTTGCAATCATACACAGTATTTGGGTATTTTAATGCTTTAAACAAAAATAAAAAACATCACATACTTAATGTTGTATTGGGTCAACGTATATTAATATATATATATATATATATATATATATATAGGAAA
>BPLS01000277.1:76148-150717 GCA_019656275.1 Rhododendron kiyosumense | reverse complement strand
CAGGAATTAGATTAAGAAAATCCTGATTATAATCCGTAAATAAGCTTTAGGAAGACCCCACTTGTTTCCTGATACTACTCCCTCCGTCCCAAATTCATTGTCCTTTCTTGATATTCGTGCAGTTTTCAATCGCTTATATCTTTCAATATGAATCTCCAAAAATATGCAATATGGATCTTATTTGATAGATTTCAATTTGTTCTATAATACAAAGATGTCAAAATTATGAAAAATATTATAGATTGAAAGATATACGCAAGAGACAAAAAAGTGAAAAAGGAATAATGGACAATAAAAATGGGACGGAGGGAGTAATAATTAACACTACTCCCCAGAAGAACCAGAATATCAAAAAATAAAAAACGAAAAAAACAAAAGAATTCGTGCTATTGGACACACCAAAAGGAGCCAAACATACCCTTCAATCTTCTCTTCCTTTATTTATACCTCCAAAACCACCTTTCCCATTTCCACCCACCCAAATCTCTCTCTCTCTCTCTCTCTCTCTCTCTCTCATCATACCCTGTAATGGGTTCTGGGTTTTCTTTCCACAGCAAGACAGACCCCCCGTCGCCGGAGCTCAGTCTCGGAGACCTGCCGGAGGGTTGCGTGGCCTCTGTTCTGGTCTACTTGGATCCGCCCGAGATTTCTAGGCTTTCGGTTCTGAACCGGGCTTTTCGCGGCGCTTCTTCGGCAGATTTTGTGTGGGAATCTAAGTTGCCTCCCAATTACGACTCCATTATTCGTCGAGTCTTCGATGATTATCTTCCATCGGATTTGTGTAAGAAAGAGTTGTACACAAGGCTTTGTCGCCAGAATTCCTTCGATGGTGGCACAAAGGTTTGTTTATCATCTTTTTGTTTCCGTATAATTTACTTGTGGTTATGTTTTTTATATTTCTTGGAAATTTTTATTTGTTTCCTTTTCTGAGAAATTAGCAAAATAAAAGTAAGGACTGGAAGAAGAAGAAGAAGAAAAACCCGTTTTTTTTTTTTTTATTTATAATAGCTTTCATAGAAGAATAGTTCTTGAGAATTAGAAGACGTCAACCGAATGATTTCTAAGAGTAGTTTTCTTTATTTCTCGGGTTTTTGTTTTGTTTCCCTTTTCTGAAAAATTGGCAAAATGAAAGGACAGAAAGAAGAAAACTTCTGTTTAATAGGAATGGTTCTTGAGAATTAGAAGACATCAACCTAATGATTTCTAAGAATATTTCTTGCAATCATATTCGGTGATCAAATATGTTCGTAAAATGTTCTGCAAAACTGATGTTACAACCAAACAGGAAGGGGTTAGAGACTTCTTGGAAGAAATTGCCTGAAGGGAAGAGATCTTTTCTTTTCTAGATGCATTTTTATACATGGGACACTGGAAATAGACCCTAGTCTTAGGGAATCTAAATGGGTTTTTTGTTTTTGGATCAGAGATAGATTTGTGGTTTTTGATTGTTAAGTTTTGTTGACACGGGTTATTTGCAGAAAGCGTGGCTGGATAAGAGTACAGGAGGAGTTTGTTTATCGATTTCTTCGAGAGGGTTGGCAATAACAGGGATAGATGACCGGAGATACTGGAATCATATAGCGACCGAGGAATCTAGGTGAGGGTTTTAGAGTCCTTGTTTATGTTTTTTGTTTTGTATCGATGCCTTTAAAGCAGAATATATGGTAATTGTTTTAGATTGGTTGGATTTGCTCAACTGTTGGGGGCATTTCCTCATGATCATTGGAAGTAGGTTCTTGGCTTTCGTTGTGAGTTTTATCTGATCTCTGATTCTTTAGTTTTGGTTTCCTCCTCAAGAATTGTGATTTGGGGTTATTCAGTTTCTCCAGTTCATTTGGACAATTGGGATTCATAAAAGATATGCACAACGTGTGGTTTACTAATGAGCTTACTTTTCGTCATATGGGGTCGTATGTGCTATTTGCTCTATTTAGTAGGTTGTATCATCTTGGTAAAACTACCAATATGTTTCACTAGAAAAGGAAAAACATTTAAAGGCCATTTTTAAATTCTTGTCCTTGTTTTGATGGCGCGTCAGAAGCTTTGTGTTCTTTAAAATGAGCAATTCTCTGTGATTTTGGATCTTTTTTTTACCGTTGGAGTTGGATCCCAAATCTCTATTCTGATAGGATTTGGATATCAGATTCCTGAACATTTTTCTTCGGGACTTTATGTTCGTGGCAGACAATTCCAAATTGCATGGTGTAGCTTGCAAAGGGCAAGGCTTTGTAGAAACCATAGATAAAAGAAACTACTACCCTTGAGGGGTTTACTTTGCAAAGCCTTTTTTTCCTCTATTTTTTTTTTTTTTTTTGGCTCCTTGCAACATTGCAGTTGTCATTAGCTAGGGTTTTCTTTTACCTTTCTTTTATGCTTTTTTCCTTTTATTTTTTTTCGCGTGCACGATATAGAATTAGTGACTGCAGATTGGGGGACTGGAACTTCTCCTTACTAATGAGCAGGCAGACCTACACTGTCCGGAAAAGAAGTGTTTCACGTGCTTGAGGATCACAACTCTTTTTTAAAGCTGAATCAGTGAATGAAGAATTTGTGAGATATTTGGAGAAAGGTTCTCTACTGAACTTTATAGAAAGAAAAAGGAAAAAGAGGAGGGTTGAATGTGATGGTTAAAGGAATTGAAGGATCACAACTCTTTTTTAAAGCTGAATTAGTGAATGGAGAAGAATTTTTGAGATTTTTGGAGAAAAGTTCTCTACTGAACTTTATAGAAAGAAAAAAGAAAAAAGAGGAGGGTTGAATGTGATGATTAAAGGAGTTGAAATCAGGTGGGTGGTTAATGTGCTGCATGAGCCCCCTCGCTCTCTGTCCAAATAATGTTGCAATTTCATTTGAACGCAATTTCTCCTTTATTGTCACATGAAAACCATTTTGATAACATTACCAAGGCAGCACGACAACCCTATAAGGTGGATGCTGCCTTGAAAGCGATGAATATTGAAAAGGGCAGATCTTTCTTCCATTTTCATTTGTTTCAAATGAATCTCAGAGGTTTTCTATCGTTAGCTCTAGTTTCCTGGACTGCTTGGTCTTTGCCAATGAACGTTGCATTGTTGAGATTGTCATGGATCTTGTGGTATGGAGCATTGTTAAGTGGACACCTGACCTGAACACAACACGAGCTCGGGTAGCTGGGCTCATTTAACCGCCCTAAACTCAACAACTGTGTGCATAGAGATGGATAGCAAGTTGTTCTCGTAAATGTTACCTGTAATTTGTGGTTTTGGGTTGCTTCTGAATATTTATGAACTTCCATTTTTGACCCTTAGCTTGACCAGTATTAGTGTTTGGGGTAAGTAGGTAAGTGAATTGATTTGAATTCTCTTTCCTGTAGATTCGGCACGGTTGCGTATCTCCAGCAAATCTGGTGGTTTGAAGTAGATGGAGAGGTGGAGTTCCCATTCCCGCCTGGGACCTACAGCTTATTCTTCAGGCTGCATTTGGGCCGGGCCTCCAGGAGGTTTGGTCGCCGGGTCTGTAACTCTGAGCACGTCCATGGTTGGGACATAAAGCCGGTTCGATTCCAGCTGTCTACGTCGGACGGTCAGGAAGCCATTTCTCAGTGCTTGCTGGAGGAATCCGGAAAATGGATACACTGTCATGTGGGCGATTTTGTCGTCGAGAAATTTGGCGTACCGACAACAATCAAGGTTTCGATGACACAGATTGATTGCACACACACCAAAGGTGGTCTGTGTTTGGACTCTGTAGTGATATACCCAAGTGAGTTTAGAGAAAGGTTAAAGCTTTTTTGAATCTCTTAACCTTTAGGGATAGAGGGATGGTTGTATCAGATGGAGAGATGTAGGACTTTTTTTTAATCTGTAAACAATAGACTTTAGTTGGTTTGAGAGATGTAATCCTTGGTATCCATGGTAGGAAAAATGTGTAGATGTATGTAGTCTTGTCTGAGTACTTTCTTGAGGACTGTCTTTGTGGAACTTTTGACTTAAGTTGCTACTGTCAACAACTAACTTACTTCTTTCCATGTGTAATCTAGAAAGTTTTTTTTTTTTTTGCCAATATTGTATACATCAGGGGGTTAGTAAGGTGTTAGTATGTTAATAAACGGAAGGTTCAAAGGCTATTCATAGTCTTGAACCTCAAATAAGCTTCCCGTGGGCCTCAAATCTTGGCTACCACTGAAGAGAGAAATGAGACAATCAACTCAACGGAGCTTGGTTTCTCAAGTCTAGATTAGAAAGTTTGATAAACATCAATTCTGGATGTAGTAAATATATCAGAAAGTCTATTGGCACAGCAATTTGTGCATAGGTTGTGCACAGGTTTTTATGTGGGGCCCACTACGGGTCCTACACAAGTGATCCAAGCCGTTCATTATGTTTAAAACATTTTTGCAAGAGCCCCCGCGAAAAATTAGCTCAATTCGATACCCGTAAGTACTTGATCTAATTGTCTAACTTTTCATTTTCTAAAAAGTTGAATGAAAAGTTAGATGATTAAATCAAACACTTATAGGTATCGGATTAAGTTGATTTTTCGCGGGGGGCTCTTGAAAAAATATTTTAAACATAATGAATGGCTCAAATTACTTGTGTGGCACCCGTAGTGAGCCCCACATAAAAAATTTGTGCACAATCTGCTGTGCCAGTAGACTGGTTCTAAATATATGTACTCAATACTATTCTCAATTCAAACGCGAAGCCTGAACCAAATAAACCTCGAGCGCCATCATTATCATCATCATCAAGTGCCAACATTCCCTTGTATTCGTAGAAGAAATCAGCTTGGAAATGGTACATCCTTAGTCACATGATTCGTGCAAGAACATGAAAGTGTCTTGCAATAACATCTCTAAGTACTAAATTCACGAGAGCGATGATTGATAGGGCAAACGGAGGGTATTACTGAAGAATTATGTGACTTATCAAAAAGCCGTATTTTGTATTCATGTAGCATTTGTTTACATAGCTGAACTTTCTAGACGGGGGTAATCTATCAACACTTCTTTTCTGATACAATTCAGACTTTGCAAGTATATATATAATCCCAAGACACACAAAAAGGGTAAGACTGACCCACTTATGCCTTCAGTTTTCCCCCCCAAAAAAAAAACCACTTATGCCTTCCACTTCCGGTCATCATTCAGAACTCCATTTTTAAAGAACTCGTAATCCATATCCTGAACCGCTTCAGGCAATTGAAAGCTCCCAAGAATATCAGCTTCTCGCTTGACGATAGTGTTTTCGCCATAAATCCGAGAGAAGTTGCTGTTAGAGCCGGTATCAAAGTAGTCGCTCCTTCCCAGAGTACTACCCAACACATTTGCTGGGGCCCAAGCTCTTGTTGACAGTTTGCCTACTTGATTTCCATCGAGTTCTTCGAGGACTTCTTCCTTCACCTTGGTATTACCACTCTGCACCCATTTTGCTCTGCTGTTGTAAACCATTTGCTGCAGTATATTTTGAATTGTCCGATGATGTTCATCATCTCCGTCTTGAGGGAGCTGAGAAGTTGACAAGTCAGTGACTGGTGGGCTTTGGATTACTTGTGGACTTGAAGATTGAGGGCCTAGAAATGGTAATGGTAAAGAGATTCCAGTCTGGGTAGAAGAGTTGATTGAACAAGAACGCTCCTGCTTTACTGCCAATCCAGCCTTTTCTGAGCCAGTCGTAATTCCATCCTTCTTCACGTCAGATTTCTCATTCATGCTGTTGCTAGAACCAGGAGACACTGCAGCACTTGCTAGCCACTCTGTTTCATGCATTTTCTTGGCCTGGCCTGTGGTTTCTTTACGAGGGTAGGTCTTCAAGCTCTCTGCATGAGTGTTTTTGTCTTAAATGCTAATGTAGAACATCTATGGCCAATTGAACGAAATAGTAAGAAAGTTCATAGGAAATTGAGAGCAAGGATCGTTAATTGGCTGGACACCAAGAAACATCACTAAAGTTTTGAATATCTCAACAAAAGAATATCCATCCAGATAAATAGAGGTACTTGATCTTTGATTTAGCTCAGCGGTAACAGACAGACGTAAAGAAAATTGGTAGCGAAGAGGATATGAGACCCCAAATCGTCTTTTTCTTGTTACCCCTTCTTATCTTCTCAGCCAGATGCGTGATTTTAAAATTTAGGGTTATATATAATGTAGACTTGTACTACTAATTAACTGTAATAACACCACAAAGCAGAATAATTTTTTGCCTAAACTCAATTTTTAAGTAGGGATCAGTTAAACTTCTAAAGACAACATAAAAAATGCAGAAGGAACAACGATATATAACTCAAATACAGAGCCAGGCAAGATGCGCTATGCGTGGCCAGAGAGGGATGAGGAAGCAAAAAGAACAAAAGAGTATGTTACAAAAGAAGCAGAGACAGAGCCAGATATAAAGCAGTTAGCTCCTCGTATCAAAAGGGGTTGAGAAGTTAAACAT
Organism: Rhododendron kiyosumense; assembly: GCA_019656275.1. Lineage (NCBI taxonomy): Eukaryota > Viridiplantae > Streptophyta > Magnoliopsida > Ericales > Ericaceae > Rhododendron > Rhododendron kiyosumense. The sequence continues at coordinate 144,301 of BPLS01000277.1, read as the reverse complement.
GTACACAATGTTGATTCATTAGAAGCCATGTGCGCAATGTATTCATGCATGTATGGGGGCCAGGAATACAAAACTAAGCAAAAAGTTTCAGCGAGGAGAACAGGGTTGAGCAGTCACAGTAGCATAGAAGCAGTCAGGAACCAGGTGAACTAAGGTCATGCTCGTTGTTTGCTTCATAGAAGTGAATGTTCTCACCCTTGGGGAGACTAGGAGAAAAAAATCACATGGATGATAAAAACAAATGGTCCTCGACAGTTTTGTGTACATACCTATTGGTCCAATTTTCTTGTCACGACTGAAAGTCATCAACTCTTTCATGTTATTGACAACTTCAGCTATCTGTCAATAGGAAACTCTACATATAAGATCCTGCATGAGAATACTAGACGGCAAACATGTCATTTCAAATCAAGACAAATTATCCTCACAGATGTACCTGGAAGAACCTGACATATCTCTTGGGAAACCCCAAGTCATTCACCAATAACAACTCCAGATTCCCAGTGAGCCGGCGCCCTTCTTTAACGAACCTACATCAGGAGGAATAATCAAGAACCCAACCAATGTACTTTAAAGTGCCTGAGCCTGATTATATTCATCTGTCTTCTACCAGTCGGAATCCAGACCAATTAAAGCTTGCAAAAAATCTAACTTCTATACATCAAAGACAAATGTCGTTGGATGGGGCTTGATTGCAGAACCAATTGGTTTTTCGCAACCCAGATACTCAAAGATCAAAGCAATTTGGCCTTGGTTTATGCTTCTCGATCAACTACCAGAAAGCAAGAATTTGAATGGTTTTTTGTTATTTAGTCCTCCATGGTACGGGAGTATCCATTTTAAGTATGACATTAATTATGTTTGACTACCCATTATTAATGATATTGCAGCTTCAGAAAAGATTGGACATCTAGACATGGTTAATGCCTTAATGGTCCACATTCAATTTGCTTAATTCCAGCTCCACCGCCCCACAGTAAATGGACATGACTGAGTTCCTCCAGCACCTGCTCCACATAATCTTGCTTCTAAACCCAGTCATGTCTGAGAATAATTTTTTCGTGGAGGGACCAGGGGGGCCAATAGAAGTGAGAAGGCACAATAACAAGGTCTGTCCTGACACAGGAATTAGAAGTTCCATGCTTTCATAGGGAAGTCTAGGAGATACATATTGACTTTCTTAAACTGTGCCAATTAGTTTTTCTCCAAGCATGGACAAGCTGCATGTTGTACTCATGAAGTTGAGCACACTTCACTGGAAAAAACAATTTTTGTTATCATTTCACAACAACGAACATAATCCGTATTTATGTAGAAAGATAAACTTATTGTTCTTTATATACAGAAGTAGCTACTTATGCCATCTCCATGTCCTATTTTCTTGTTGCAGAAATCAACAAAGGAAATGGGGAAAATGAGTTCCACTAGTGTAGGAATGAAAATCATTGATGCCTGACTTACACATTGCAACTTGATTGCAAATATTGTGCTGAAACAGCATTGGATCTGACAGCGTCAGTGGTACCTTGACAATTTTTTGCAGCCTCAATCAACTGATTTACCTACAAATACAAACACAATTACAGGAGCATAGAGATCTGAGCTATGAAGCACCAACATACCTAAGTGGTCTATGTATCCGTGCCGGACGGCACCAGGACATGGGATACGTAAATAAAATAGAGAAGACCAGTTCACAACTAAATTCATCAGTACAAGTACCACTGCAGTGTCTAGTAACAGCCCAATCGTGGTACACAAGTTACACAATTCATGGCTGGAGACAAAATTGGTACCTGAGGAGCAACCAAACTACGAGGAACAAGTTCTTCATGGTGCCGTGCACAGAACTCCCAAGACAGTATCTAAAGTATGAAGACATGTATTAAACGAAACTGTGGTTACCAATTTTTTATTAAAAGTATCTTATAAAAAGCACATATGGAAAGTTGTAATGCTTGTACAAAATCAGCAATAATATGAAAAAAATTCACGCAGCGAAAAAACCTCACATGGGATGAAACTTAAACTCACCTTCAAGTCAGGGCTGAAAATTACACGAAGTTGACCCTCACGTACAACTCGAAATTGCTCATAGACACTTTCTTGAACGGCCTTTCCATATCTCAGCATCATTAATCCAGAAGGAAATCTAACCTCATGTGGAAAATCCAGGAATAGAAGTTCATCGATAACCCCACTCTCAAACTTTATTTTAATAAGCCTAGGAAGTATTTCAAAAACAGCCTCTGCCAAAAAACAAAAAACAGAGAAAGCTATCAGATGCTATAATTGAAAGTAGAACGGGGAAGAAGTAAAAATCAGTGGCTTTACAACCATGGAATAGAAGATGAAGTTAGATCCAAGCATAACTAGCAAGTGTAATACTAACATACAACAATATTAGAAAGCAGATACAAACAGAAATTGTAATGACACTCCACCTGATATGAAAAGGATAAAGATAATGGGTTATACTGATGCACAACATTGATCCTATGATAGAGTTTGAAGGACTTTGTTCCTAGGTTGTGGCTTTACATCTAGCATCATAGTCAAACACTTCCTCCAAGCAAGACCAATAGGGAGCATTAATGATCAGAGCATCCTCCCAAAACACTCAATTACTATCGCTGTGGTCAAACCACTTCACAAAAAGTAGTGAATATGACCGCCTGGAGGAAGAGTGCAGTTTTTTATAACCTAATTCCATCTCCTTATGATCACCCAGCTCAGACTGCACTTACAATAGCACATACAAGTAACATAACCAAAAGTCTTGAAAGTAACATCAACATCCCAAAGTTACAACTAAATCAAAACCCTGACTCAATCTCAGAAAACCCAATCTAAGCTTCAGTGGACATGTTCTCATCAATAGAACAAGTTTGAGCTCATGGACCATCCCTCATAGCTTCACTAATCCGGAAGTGATCCTTAATGAGTGGCTTTAGGAGAGTAGGGTATCAGAAAACTTGGCGAGCTTAGGTAGCATTTGCTATCTGTACAACCTCCAGAACCTCCATCAATTTCATCTGTTTCCCTGGTCGCACAATAGTTCTTTACATTATCCAAACCCATATCATACATTATCTCAAACTTCCTGGCCCCAACTTTGAGAAACATTTCTTCCAAAAATGCTAATATTAAACATAGATTATCATCCATGGTCACTAGATGATCCTCAGCAGAGAATACAAATACTGAGTCCATTTATCTAGGAGAACAGGATAAGTATACAAATATGCAGTGTACAAAAATAATAGTTGTTCACCAAAGCAGTATCTGAACAATACGGTGACTTCAACCAAGATGATAAGTTCTAGCATCCTCACCCGCTTTGGAAAGCATAAACACCAATAAGACTAATATGCCACAGTTATGATCCATCCAGATTCAGGACAACCCAAGAAGTTCACAGCTTCAACTTCCAAAATTGGAAATTTAATGTTTGAATGTACTACATTCACTCAACACCGTCTGATGTAGGATATAGTAACTTTCTCCACAACATAAGATTCAATAAGTGAAACCGCCCAATGCACAAACAAGGGGAAAATTGACCAATCCACTATCAAGGGGGTTTAAGAAAAACCCGAAATCAGTTCTTAACATCAACAAAGGAAACTCATGCACACAATAAGAGGGCAGAAGAGAAACTAGAAATGAATATAAGTCCACGTCCAAGAAAAATAACTCAATTATTAGCTCACCAAATCCCTTCCCTGACTTGGAACCACAGATGCCACAGTGCCATGCCTGTTGAGATAAACAAAAGAAGGAAAAATATCAAACTGACGAAGGGAAGAAAATGAATGAAGGTGCTGTAAGCGGTAGTGAATACTCGTTGCTATTGATTGGTCATGTTATATAGGCCCGAGATAAGATAAAGCAAATATAGAGACATGCCGGATAAAAATAAGCAATACACTGCAAAGACAGTACTGGCAACAAAAACACTGACCGTAGCTGAACGGGAGAAAACCCCAAGGGCATGTCCTCCAATACTATCATATAAAGAGAGGCACCACCTTTCCTTAGCACCAGGAGCATAATAATTTGCCACAAATTTCCTCCAATATGCTAGGCTATTGTCCTATGGCACATGGGTCAAGAATGAGTCTGAATGACCAAATTAAGTGGCACTAGGCATATTAAGAAATTGCAAGAGTAGACGAAGGGAAACTAAGTAAGCAATTCTAAACTTAACTAACTCACAGGTGGTCGATGTCGCAGATGATACACATACTGCATCAACCGTCGAGAACAGATACCAGCATCATGGGGCTGGACCGCAGGAAATTGAAGATTGACCTGCTGTTGCAAATGATGTCTCATGGGTTGTTGCTGCTGTTGCTGTATAGGAATCCCAACAAATTGCGGAACCGAATTCCGAATATATTGCTGCTGCTGATTTCGTAGCTTATGCTGCTGCATCAATGCCTGCAGCAGCTGATTATGATCTTGTATCGCCATGGTGTCCTGTTTCTGCAGTAGCTGTTGAATAATCTTCTGGTGCAGAATGTTCTCTTGGTTCCTATCCAGCCTAGGTTTCTTAGACATTTGAGCTATACCAGGCTCCTTTCTTTTTCCAGTATGATGTGAACCTTGTTGAGCTTGTGATGTTGTTTGAGATGTGGCAGTACCACCAATCTGAAGCTGCGGGCACAGCCTTTTATCTCCTACTTGGCTGTTTTGGTCTCGATGAGAGCATGTGGGTTGTTCCTTGGAGGAAGCATCAATTACTAAAGTGCTGAAGTTAGTTGACGAGAATGACAAGGGTGAAGAGGGTAAGGTAAGGTAAGAGTCCATATTGGTACTGCCACCTCTATGGAAATGAGAAGCGCCCACAAGGGGCGAGTTGGCATCCGTAACTAAGGAGCTCGATCCAACACTTGGTCCTGAATTTGTACTGTTGTTTAACACTGTTGAGTTTCCATCTCCAGATACCAAATTGGCATTTAAGCATGCCATCCTAGCAATGTAAGCTGACAAATTTCCAGCTGACATACCGAAGTGAGATGATGTTGCCGCAGCATCAGTACAGCTATCACTAAGGAGCGGAATGCCACAGCCTAAGGAATCCAAGTAAGCCTCCAGAGCCATCCCTAACAAACTCTATGGTGATGAAAATGGCCTTGATGAAATCCAAAAAACCTTCGCCGAACAAACCTACAGAAGCATGCAAAAACAACTTCTTTCATTTACTCTCATTTCTCCGCTGTTGCAAAATCAAGGATCACCCGAAAAAGATGCAGTTGCATATACATGTACATACAAACTAACTATGAACTTGAATCGCGCGAAGCCAATTTGTGACCTTGGGAAACTAATGATCTGGAAAATATATCGATGCACATCCTGCTATCTCTAGAATAAATAGATAAGTCAAAGTGCAGTCAAACAGTTGCAACAGTTAACTAATATGGACCGAGTCAAAAACCAAAAATGACAAGTGCAACATTCCTGCCAACTTATCGAACGACTAATTAGGGCTTTCCCTTTGAACAAGAAAACTCTATTTTCCCATACAAGGAGATAACCCATCTTGTTTCTTTTCCTTTTCTTACTTTTTTTCATCATAATTTTTCCACCAATGTGTCGAACAATCCTGATATTGAATAAACCCGAAATTCATAGTTTAAAACTGAACTTGAGCATCACCATCAACATTTAACCTAGAATACTCGCAAGGGGAAGGGGGAAAAAAAAAATTACGTCCCAAATCAAACGCTATATAACAGCAACAAGCAGGTTCCACTCCTCCACGAAATCTAAACAACCCTAGAAGGCTCTAACCCTAGTTGTTTTTTTTTTTTTTGGCCGCAGAAACTCAGGAAGGGGACGGGAAAAAAAATGAATGAAAATCGAGGAAACACAACACATTCAAGCCAAACTACGTGTATTTGGTTCGGCTACACCAAGGGACTTGTTCATTGAGCTACTACAACGAAATGGCTCCGATCAAATGTGTACTTTCCTTTTCTTCTCTTTTCTCACACATTCTTGGTAACCAAACAGAAAAATGGCGAACATTATCACACAAAAAAAATACTAAAAAAGAAATACGGGGAAATACGTAGCTGGTGTCTCATTTTTCGAGAGAGGTAGTACAAAAATGGCAGCGAGAGAAAAGGAGAAGCAGAGGTTACAGAGACGAAAGCAAACCCTAGAAATCGGAGCTCGGGAAAGGTTACGTGTAGTAGTACGGTACCACCGCCATGGCCAAGAGACAGAGAGAGCTGGTCTTCTTCTGTGGAGTTTAAAAAGCTTTTATAGACTTCGCGTGAACTGCAGAGAGTGAAGAGTGGAGAGTGAGGGAGTGACCGGCTGTGCCGGTTGACGGCTGTTTTTTCGCGTCGGGACGCAGGACCCACGTCAATCATGCTCGAGACACTCAACAATTGTACACGTAATTGCAGTCACATTCACATGGACGTAGGTCCCACACATACTACATAGTGCGGTGTTAGCGACCTATCTATCCATATGAATGCGTGCATTTTTTTGTGTTTTTATAAGCATTTCCAGGTCCAAGTTGGGATTTTGTGCCTTTGTTCCTTAGTTTAATCAGTATCGTTTATTTTACGGAGCTTATCAAACAATAAATGAAATGAGATCTAACATTGTTAGAATATCCACAATGTAATAATTAAAATTAGATAATCAAAAGTTGCCAATTTATCTTTTGATTATCCATTTAGATGTTATTAAAGTTAGCAATGTAAAATTTCATATTGTTTACTGTTTGCCCATAATCAAAATGAGTTGGCAAAAATTTAAATTTAACAGTCAGTTTTTTTTCTTCTCAATCTAATAGTCTACATTAAATGGCATTCTAGTAAAATACGTAAAAGTGGAGAGCATTTGTTAATATTCATAAAGTGATCAATATTATTAAATGCACAACCACTTGCCAAAGTAAAGAATGAGTTTCACCTACCAATAAAATATTTGCTTTATGGAAAGTGAGTTTTACTCTTCCATGATGGATGTACTTGATTGAGATGATGTGGAGTCTAATAAATTTGGTTATTGGTAAAAATTTGCTAGTTTTGATTATCCAAAAGTCAAAATTTAATGAGTTGCGTGGTTGCTAAGTTTGATTATTACAATGTAAACACTTTTTTGAGCACATGTTGCTAACTTTAACAACCTTTTGATTTAGATTATTACATTGTGGATGCTCTTACATCCGAAGACCATACGATTGGATACCAGATGTCTTTTTTGAAAAAGAAATATAGTGTATTATAATTTCAAAGGTAAATTACAAGATGGACATGTACAAATGACATATTGACTTACATTCAATTAACTTGACTTATGTAATGCTTTAATAAATGGGTCCACACATGCGTTACATTTTTCATTGAGGTTGTAATGCTCTACATAGATGAATGGTACGTAGAAATGTGCCATGGAATGTTATTGGGGTTGAGCGGATTACAAATCTTTTTTATTCTTTTTTGTTTTTTTATGAAAAAGATCATTTCTATTAACAACTTTATTGGTGGGCTGTCAAAAAGTCAAAACGCCAATACACTTTTCAAACCTTAATAACAGCCCAACGTAATTACTAACGTATTGATAGCAAAACGACCTCAACATAATTTCCATCATAAACTTCTATTCCGTTGCCTAAAACCATGATCAAAACATGGTATGTTAATCTACAGTCCTCTGCCCTCCCATCAAATTTAACATTAACCACAAATTCAAAACATAAGAGACTGCAGTCTTCTTCCTTTCTAAACAACAGTAAGCCAAGAGGCCTGGGGAGCACTAAAAGCCCGAATCTACATCCACCTTCACCCTTGGTTCTCTCAAGTCTTCACCACAGAATCCCCACCAAGTAAAGTATACGATGGCATGCCCTCGCCAGTCACCACCATACCTGGGACATGCAGGTCAAGCAGCTGGTAACTGGAAAAGTCACTGTATTTGTTGCTCATTCGTGGAAGGGCGTCGATACGGCACGTATCTGTGGTCCTTCGCTGCATTCTTCCGTCTTCTTTTCTCCAGATAGGATTCGAGTTTGCCAGACACCTAATAAACCACACAAGATTTCTCATCAGTTTCAACTTTCAAGCTTGCTTACTTTGGCTGAAGTAGTTACAGTGTTTCCGTGTTACATAACACAACTACAACTATATAGATACCTTGAGCTCCTTGTATTTCTCAACAAGCTTTTGCTCACGAATTTCAGCTGCAAAATCCAGAAAGCATTATGAAGCACAATTAGATATCATAAAAATGCTTAATACTATCAAAAACGAAAAACCGAACTTGACATTAAGATTTAAGACATGTACAATTTTGATGCCATTGAAGGGAGGGGGAAAAAAACACCCTTTCTGTGTTTATGTTCTTCCCCCCCCCCCCGGGTTTGGTTCGGTTTGGTGGGCGTTCACCAAAACTTGCTTTCTGCAAGAGCTACATATTACACTTTAACTATCTTTCTACTTTCTAGCCCTTCAATTTATCACTGATTCAGTAGCGCAAAAAAAGAGTAGTCAAATAACTCCACATCTCAGCATATATCTATTACACCACACTTATTATTCAAAAGCGAATATTACAGGGCCTGGCTCCAGTTAAGATGCTGCTAAATTAATATTGTAGTTGTCCGTGGCTCATCTAATGCAGAACAGAGACTAATTATGGTTTAAACTTGCAGATGAACATGAACAAATGACGCCTTGGAGAGAGAGAGAGAGAGTATTACATTTCTTCAAATAAAATGGTCTTTTCCCTTGCTTTGCAGCCTGTCTCTCTCTTTTCTTGTGCTCGGACAGAATTTCTCCCTCAGTACGCTTTGATGCAGACTTGAGCTGTTTGTCCTGACAAGACACATAGCAAGAAGTAAACAACTTCAATAAAGGTGAAAAAGACATTTTGGTTCTACACAAATAAATAGTCATAATTCGTAATGGCATGACCTGGCCATGATTTTTCTTAGGCAAAAAAAAAAAAAAAAATTCAGCATAAAGTCTACTTCAACAAAGTGCACCTACTATCCCAGAAATGCGGTTCTTTAACTCGTCAACGACTGTAGGGTCATTAGATTTCTTCATCGATCTCTTCAACTCCTATCAAAGCCCCAAAGAGATTACAAAAATGCCATGAACAAAGTTTAGAAGTTCTGCAAGCTGACTCCAAAAGTAGACATACCTCCCGTTCAGCAGGAAGCTCATTTTCATAGAGAAAATTATACCTCTTCTTGAACCTACAAGAACATAATACAAAATAATCACTTATGGATGGCAAAATGCTTCCAAGGACAAAAACTTCTATGTTATGATCAAACAAACAAAATATCAAGGGAAAACCAAATACTTCCACAAGTCAAGCAGGACCAACAAACTATTGGAGCACCCAACCACCCGTAATCCATACACTTGTATAAAAGGAGAGTTGAGCCTCTTTTGGCAGGTAAGCCATCGTCCATATTTTGGCATTGTTCTCTCGAAATTGCCCCTCTGCCTTTGGCCTTTGGTGATTTGTCCTGAGTTGATGGTTGAGGTTGAATGAGTAATTTCATAGTATTTCCGGATTACCATTTTGAGCTTATCAGACTTTTATGTCTTATGTTTGTGTCCTATGAATGTGTGAGTTTGTCTGGATATGTAGGGGCTTTTTAGGTGGAACATAATTGTGTAGTGTGAACACAATTAATAGAAAGGAATCAGAATCAAATCCTTGTCAAAATCAGAATCACAGTAATCCGAAAATCAATTAAACAGGTGAGAACCCAATTGTGAAGTGTTAACACAAGTAAATCCAACCACATGCACGGGAAGGGAGAGAGGGAGAGAGAGCGCAAAGTACAGAAGGAAGGAATCAGAATCAAATCCTTAATCATGAGAAAGGCTTCAGTAGAAGTAGATGTGCCTAAGCTCAAGTTTGACCCTATCAAGCTTGCTGAATAGGAATCAGGCTTCAACACCTATCTAGTTCGACCAAACACAGTCCAAACAACCACAAGCTTTAGCTCAGCTCGGTTCAATGGCAACCCCTAAATAATAACCACCATGTTCATTTGCAGAAAGGACAAGAAACTCCTTCTTTACGTGAGGTGCTAGAATAGGCTTAACAAAACATGAAGAAATGGGCAGTACTATTTATGGAACGCTTCATTGATCACAAACAAAGACATTTGATTAAGTTCTACATAGCTATGATGCGCTGAACAGTGTACTAAAAGGCGGGATTAATCACCGGTTAATGGGCGATTAATTGGAAATATGGGCTAACCGATGAGATTAATGGCTACAAGGTTGAATTAGGTGGCTAGAAGATTACGGACTTTGGCGGCGATTAATCGCCGCTTAATTGGTCGGCGTCTAGGCGGCGATAAGTGATTAATCGGCTAATGGGCAATTAAGCGGGGTAAATCTGAATTTTTAGAAAACAAAGGGGGGTAACTGTTATACTCATACCAGGTTATTTAGGGCTTCGAATTACTGTGTTAGGGCTCTCATTTGATCAGCCTCTCATTGATCTGGGTCTGGGAAGAAACCCAGTCATCGCCGACTGCCGACGCCAATACATCGACGATCGCCTCTCATCACCGATGCCAGCCATCGCCGACGCTAGTCATCACCGATGCCTTTCATCACTATTCACCGCCACTGCGCCTCACTGCTGATTGCTGTAACTCTCGATCCCTCTCTCTCGATCCCCCTCTCTCTCTCTATACTTTCTCTTTCTCTCTCTCTCTTTGTGTGTAATTTCTCTTTCTCTGTGTAATTTCTCGATCCCCCTCTCTCTCTGTAGTGAGTAGTATTTTTTTTTGACAAAATTTAACACTTGAGTCTGAGTAGTAGAGTAGTGTAGTAGCGTAAATTTATTGTTTGGACCTTTGGTGTAGGCCGTAGCCGTGTAGACCGGTAGACGTGTAGTAAGTATTGATGGTAGAGAAGATATATCACATCAACTAGAAAAACTGTGATTATTGATGGTAGGGAGGTTGTAAAATATTTATAAAAAAAAAAACCGACTAATTGCTAAAAGGCAATTAATGGCCGATTAATAGGTCTCGAAGCTTGAAGGTGGTCGGCCGCCCGCCTAGCGCCGAGCAAAGGTAGAGACTGTGATGGTGCCACCAAATACTAGGATTGTAGCCCGCCTTCACGTAGAATGGATAGGCATGGCAAAGGAAAGGGTTGCCCCTGCTTTACAGCCAATAACTGAATCAAAAGTTAAAATAAACTAATAAAAAAAAAAAGAGTCAAGGGTGGCCAAGTGTCACATGCATCCACATGGATACTCAAACCCTAGGATCAACCATCCCATTCAAATTGACCGTCACTGGTCCGAAACTCAATAGTAAAATTTTCCAAACACAATGCTGAGATTGACAAGAAAATGAAACCAAAATGTGTTCAAAAACTACGATGAAATCAAGGTGTGAAGCCTTTTGTAACTAAAAGGCAACCAATATACTAAAACTAGTCCAGAGAGGAAGGTTCTCACCCTTCTACGTCAAGATTGCCACAGAGTGTTTCAAACCTGGGATCACGTACCACCTGTACACAAAAAAAATGTATCTATATGTTACCACATTTCATAAATCACATGGGATAAACAATGTGACTGAACAGGTTAGTAACAACCCTTGTTGAAAAAAATCCAATGTTATGTCAAACGGAATAAAAAAGGTGTCTTTCCATAACATAATTCAGATGCATATGGCTAAGAGAAACTTTTAGAGAAACAATTTCTAAATCTTCCACAAAATTCAACAGAAAATAACTCAATATGACACGTTAACTTTGGAAAATGAAGCATTTACATAGCACAATGATATACCCACAGGATGGAAACCAACAAACACATACCCTCGACAAAATAGTATTTAGAACAACAAACACATACCCTCGACAAAATATATCCCACAGGATGGAAACCAAATGTGCTGAATATTTAGCACTGAGTTATCATACAAGGAAGTCCAACACTGAAATGTCTACTATACCAAACCAAACAAGTTTGATACAATACAACCACCAAAGGGAAAAGAATACCAAAGCAAGATAGAGACGACAACGGAATAATCTGTTTGACTGCCAAGAAGACAGGAAAATAATCAAGAACTTCAAACTTAGAAGTTGATCCAGATAGTGTTTCCAATCACCTCTGGGCAATCAAAAAGATTCAAACAGAAGCAAAAACAAATACAAACGACAAAGAACAAACCTTGGCAATCCACAAAAAATTACTGAATCACGAAAAATCACGAGCGGACTTGCTTACTCACCTTCTTAGGAACTTGAATGACCTCCCTAAATCTACCAACCGGCTTCTTGGCACTTGCTTCCATTGGCCTTCACAAATTCCATAACAAGCTATTAACCAATAATCACGAACCCAACAAACAGACCTAAATTGGTTACGATACAGCACCTGTTCTTGTTCGCACGGCCACCCGGTTTCTCTGGATCCGGCTTCCGATACACTGTGTGGGACCCATTAGAGCGTGCCTTCAGCAGTTCCTCGAATGTAACATTCGCGAGCTCCCTCTCTATCTCCCCCTCCTAACCAAACACAGAATCATATTCATGTTTATAAGCATAAGGAGATACATATACATATATCATATATTCACTTAGCCACGCAATACTTCTGTTCTCAATTCTCGCTCCACGCTCGTGCTTTCAATCCTCGTTCCGCAAAATTTTAGTAGTTCGAGAGAAGTTTTCAGGCTCGCGCCATCGCTTATTATGTGACTTAGATTAGATATATACACGACGCATATATATATATTTGCTCATAAAATATACGAACATATATATGTTGGTGTTGTTGGAGCAACTTACATCTTCGGAAGAGGAATCGTGTTCTTCAGTCTCGTCAAACTTGATTTTGCTTGAGGTGGGAATGGAATCCAACGACTTCTTCATTTCAGTCGACGATGGAAATTTCTGAATCGAATGTCGAAGGAAATAGGAAGCTTAAAAGAGATTGAATTGAAAAACGAAATTACTATTATGTTTAGGACGAATTGAGCAATTTTATTTCGCGGTGAGGAATGGGACGAAGAGGAGTTTTTTGACCTAAAGCTACTACAGTCCACAGCTCGGGTAACGGATCGGGTTTGTGTAAACCCGGATCCATATGTCCGCTTTTTGGGAACCGAACCGGATATTCCGTTTGGGGAATATGTAAACCGGAACTGGTGAAACACGATTGTTCCAGTTTCAATCGATTTGGCTGGTTCCGGTCCAGTTTGGTTGGTTTCACCCTGAGAGTGAGAGAGAGAGAGAGGGAGAGAGAGACTCACCCAGTGGTCGTTCACAGTTTTGGACCTCACGATGGTTCATGGTGGTTGTAAAATCGCTCTATTTTAGAGAGTCTTACCTTGTTGCATAGAGTCACTCACTGTTGCAAATCGCTATCGCGGTGACAAAAATGATTGAGAGATGAAATATGATTTCGATTTTAGGGTTTGTAGTTATGAATCTCGCTTAGAGTGAATTTGGCTTTAAAAAGTCAAATAGTATTTTTTTCCTTTATTCAAAAAAAAATTACATTTGTTAGTTTTGCGTCAAACTTCCATAACTTATTGATTCGTCTCGACGAGAGGAATCGAAAAAGTATGAAATTTTGATCGAAACTCATAGATTTTTTAAAAAAGACAAATAAGTAAAATAAGTTATATTTTTTTTACTTATTTTTGTCTTTATTCAAAAAATTATGAGTTTCGATCATATTTTTTTACTTTTCCGGTTTCTCTCGACGAGATGAATTAATAAGTCATAAAAGTTTAATGCAAAACAAACAAATGCAAAAAAAATTTGAATGTAGATTAAAAAAAATAATCACCTGACCTTTTAATTCAAACCTACACTTTTATATGTAAAATAAGTATAATTATTATTATTACACGTTAAAAACTTAACACAGGTTGGGAGGCCCAGCAATAAGGTGAGGCTTTGTGTTAGGCCTTTAAGTCTCGATTTTGAACCCTACCCCTTGGCGGATAAAAAAAAAAACCTACCCCTTGCAATTTTTATATTCAAAATGAACTGGACCGGTGTGTAAGCCTCAAAAGCGAACCGAAACAAAATGTTGTACTGTATTATATCAAACTGGACCGGACCAGTTCTATCTGAAATCCGAATCCAGTTCGGCCGCACTAGTATTTTTGCAATTTAATAAAGAAAAATGCAAAAAACATATACATATTAAATTAAAGGAAAAAGAAATTCAGGGGGGTGCCCCTGCTCGTCTACACTCCCTCTCGGCAGTGCACTACAAAAAACCTCAATCCATGTGACATTGTTTACATTCTAAAATGTGTCACTCAATGAGAAAATTACACGTGGCACCGAGTGATGTGTTGGTTATACGGAACATGTCCCAATTAGGCCTGAAATACAGAGGATTATGGGTTTAATGGTGATGTTATTTTTAGTACTAAACGGTATCGTTTTAACTAGAACCGACGACGTTTGGATAGCATTTAGAGACGATTTAAAAAGTGATTGAGTTCAACTGTTGATCAATCCTTAGAATCATCGAACGGTGTCATTGTTGTCTCGATTTATAACGGAAATTAAACACGATTGCAGGGAATCATTTGGGAAGCCAAACGTGTGACACTAATTCACATTGCATAAAAATAGGAGAACCACGATCCAGAAAACGGCCACGAACACCATTATCAAAGCATGAAGAGAGAGAAGAAATTCTGAAAATATCAAAGTAACCGTTCGAAAGCCCCTCTCAACCGATTTATGTGGTAAACGTGGGCATCAATCGAAGACGTGGAGATAGAAGATCGAAGGCAGGCCCAACGTCTATAAATAGAAGAGTAAAGCAAAGAAAGAAGCTCCCGACAAAAATTCATATCATTTGACAATTCATACAAAATGATTGCTCAGAGATTTATCGTAGATTAGTGTTTAGACTAGTTTAGAAAAGGATCTTTTTTGTAAGTTGAAGGCTTATTTGCATGTAAGATTACTTTCGATTAAATTCAAGTTCTCTTATTTTCTTTTAAGTTTTTTCTTACCAAAGAATAGTCGTTTGTAAGTCCACTTTCAATTGAATTCAGTGTGCTTATATTTCTGCATTATTCTTGATAGAATTTTAAGAGTGTTTGCATATAAACTTACCTTTGATTAAATTCAGGTTTGTTTGTATTCAATCATCTTTTCTGATTCGAATCGCGTCAATCTTTTATTTGGTTGATACCTTAAGGAAAAATCCTCTTAATTGAGGTAATCGAACAGATAACACAGTTGCCTGATTTAAATTAGTTGTTTTAAATCAATTTGAAAAGAATAATTTCCTTTTTGAAATTAGTTCTTTTCTGGCACGCCCGCACACAATCATTTGCCATTTGATTGAGCTAATTCAGCCCAAACAGACATACAAAACGCACGCATACATTGGAGATGTATGTACTGATACACCATTCAAAACTTTTGAACTACGATACGAGCCTTAAACCAATCGCAGAGGATGACAACAACACGCTCATGGTAAAAATTATAAAAAATTAGTGGAAAGTCCACTATAGCATGTTTGTAACCCACTAAGTCCACTTCTAAATTTCATAACCCCTCTAGTCCACTAATATAGTTATATAACCTAATAATTCCAATTTACTTAAAAATAGATATTTTTTAAGACCAAAAAACCCTCCTATATAACATATAGAGAGAAAAACCCTAGATCACAAAACAGATATGAGCCTCCTCTCTCTCCCCCTCCCTGTCTGCTGTTGACATGGGACGCCGCCACCCTCGATTTCAAGTGGCCTTTTAGTTTATTCCGGAATTCCCTCTACCCAGCAATGGATAAAAGGTTTGATCTTTTCCCGTTTCGTTTCTTTACGTGGCTTTAATCGCCTTCATTTACTCTATCATATACTAGAAACGTACTATTATAAGGGTAGTGAAAGGAAACGAATGACTGAAATTCAAAGATTAAAGCTTTTGTTAGCATGTTGAAAGTTTGCTATAATGATTTAGATTCCTCCGGACGCCGTCGACATGGCCCTCGATGGACGCCGCCGCCCTAGCCAGAGAAGGACCGATCCGTAAATCACAGTGAATTGATTCACCAAGCAGCGAAGGGAGAACATACGCGAAGTCATGGAGAAGAGTCATTCACCCAGACCTCCGAATCGGTAATCTCATCTTGTACATATAATACCTGTTCTTTATAATAATACTTGTTGTTTTGTATCTTGATCTCTTTGATATTTAAGTTCATAGTTTATTTCTTGCACTAATCTTGAACGAATTTGGATTTTCGACTTGTTATATGTGTGGAATTTGTAGTTTCATTCAATTATATAAACGTTATTCCGCTCTTTCATAAACGTGCTTTAAAGTTGGCTTGTCTATCGTATTAAGAAGGTTGATCCGGTCTTTTATTTGTTTTACTGGAGAGAAATTTGGAATAGTAAAAACAACAAATATAATATTATAAGAAGGTTCATCAGGTCTTTTGTTTGTCCCGTGTCTGGTTTTCATCAGATTTGGAGGTTTTTTAATAAATACATAAGGTTATATGTGTGTTTTTCTTAGGGTTAGATATCTGAAGTTTTTTGAATAAATATATAAGGTTATATTTGTGCTTTTCATCAAACACTTATTGGTTTGGTCCGCACAGCGGCCTCCCCGACTTGCTTCTGATATATTTGGAGTTTTTTGAATAAATATATAAGTTTATATGTGTGTTTTTTCTAGAGTTAGACATATAAGGTTGGAACATGTTGTGTTTTTTGAAAAAATATATAAGGCTATTTGAGTGCTTTTCATGTCACACAAAAATATTTTTTTGTGTGTTTTTGTTGTTATTTAATGTCATTTTTTTAAAACATTCTCAGTTAGATAGAGATATAATAATATATAACGTTATATGTGAACTTTTGTCATGTGTAATATGTGTTTTTCTTAGGGTTAGACATGTAATATTATATCTCATTTTTGAGATATGTTAAATTTGTTTATGTTGTTTTAAATATGTATATATGTAGATATAAAAGTTATGAGAATGCTATTCGGAGGCAGGAAATCACAAATTTTGAAGGATTCAATGAAGGTTTTGATGAAGAAACGGTGAAAAAATGAAGCTCGACTCGCTGTGGCCTCATCAACATTCAACTTGGGATTCAAGGCGCGACCGAAAATAAGGATAATAGTGGCATAATATGTGAACATATAATGTTATTTTTTGAGATATATAATATTGTTGGAAAGATATGATGTTGCTTTGAGAATATATAATTTTATATGTTATGTTTTGTGAGAATTAGAGCTACAAAAGCTCAAATATAATGTTATATATTCTGCTCTTTTTTTTGTGGGATTTAGAACTACAAAAGCTCACATATAATGTTATATGTTCTGTTTTATTTTTTTGTGAGATTCAGAGTTGCAGAAGCTCAAATATAATGTTATATGTTCCGTTTTTTTTTTGCGATATTTAGATATTTAAAAACTCACATATAATGTTACATATTTTGTATGGACGAGCATATAACGTTAAAGACTAAAAACAAGAAAATCCACAAAGAAATGTTGCATGTTAGAAAATTTTTACCACATATTATGTTGTATGTTAGGAAATTTTTGTCACTCATATAACGTTAAAAAATCAATACAAGAAAAATAGAAAAAAATAAAAAGAGAAATTTGTCACATATATAATGTTAAATGTTAGTGTAGCGGGTTTAATAAAAAAATCGAGAAAAATGAAAAAATACATTTTTTGTTACACATATAACGTTATATGTGGTGTGATGGCAGAGGCAGCGGTGGTGGCGGCGGCAGTGGTGATGGCGGTGGCGGCTTGATTGCAACAAAAACGAAA
Organism: Rhododendron kiyosumense; assembly: GCA_019656275.1. Taxonomy (NCBI): domain Eukaryota; kingdom Viridiplantae; phylum Streptophyta; class Magnoliopsida; order Ericales; family Ericaceae; genus Rhododendron; species Rhododendron kiyosumense. The sequence continues at coordinate 126,469 of BPLS01000277.1, read as the reverse complement.
AAAATAAAAAATATATATTTTCGAGTTAGCCAAACAAGGCCCTTGTTTCTTAGGTTGGGTATTTTTGTCATTAAAATTATTAGTGGACTTAGTGGGTTATAAAACTTAGAAGTGGACTAGATGGGCTTGAAAAGTGCTATAATGGACTTGTGAAAAATTCTCCCTAAAAATTAAGGACTGAGATCCAGTCCAGTTTTTTAAATGTCGTTTTGGACCATTGTGAAGAGGCCTACAGCAACGATCAGAATCATTCAATTTGTCGAGTTCGTCATCAACGCAAAAAATTAACTTGATCGAACATCGATAAGTACATGATCAAGACAGATTTGTACAAGAAAAATGGGATGAAAAATCGAACATTGATAAGTACGTGATCAAGACAAATTTGTACAAGAAAAATGGGATGAAAAAAATAATTCAAAACTCCGCTCAGTAAACGTTTTTAGCCTATAAATGCCACAAAGCCGCTCAGTACATGTTTTTAGCTTTGACCCACGACCAGTTCACACGGTTGACGGTTCACCCGCTTGATTTGAGCGGTTTTTAATATGAAGCCGGATTTCAAATAATGCCGGTTTTTAGGTTCGTCTAGACCAGAGCCTAGACCGGTTGACGGTCCTACCGGTTGAACCGACCAGTCCGCCCGGGTTTTCAAAACATTGTGCACTCTATTGGGTTTTTTCCCACTACCAGTGAGCTCCAATCAGTGAAATGTCTTTGCATGTTTGTAGAAGAGATTGAAAATTGAAATGTGGTTTGACCTTCTCGAATGGAAAAAGTGAGTCATTGCATGTTTGTAGAAGAGATTGAAATGCGGTTTGACCTTCTCGAATGGGAAAAAGTGAGATTGAAATGTTGAGTTTTTTTCACAGTCCACTTCAATAATTGTGACCGTGTATGTTTTAAATTTTGTCGTGACTGTCGGTTACATTAAAATTAATATCAATCGGATATCAATTTGAAAAGATTACGCCCTTGGTCGGTTGTGAATTTACTCATTACCTATATTTTCAATTATTACTTTCATTTTTCTCTTCACTCATTATTCTTATATCTAATCATTAATCTCATTTTTCTATTTATTTCTCTCTACTTATTACCTCTTTCCCCAATTATTACCTTATTTTCTTTCTTCACTTATTACCCAAAAACCAAATCCAAAAATTTTTCAAACCCACAACCGAACAAGGCCGCAAAAGCTCCTTGTTACTGAAACCCATATCAAGATAAATCTTTAGTCATCCTATGTTAATTGATGTTCGATTACTATGAAATTTTGGCGTGGATGATTATCCAAGGGCTAAAAAAGATGAATAATTTAGACACTTGGAATCAATTCAAAATGAGACCCCCCAAATTAGCCAAACTGATCAATTCAAACCCTAGTCGAAACTTCTCACAGCATAATTCACATGCATCCACCTGGGGTGTCCCAATACTCTACACCATCACATATTCATACAAAAATCATGCATTTACTCATAAACGTCGCATGAATGTGTGGTGATGAGTGGTGTTAGAGCAAGAAACGACGTAGCTTGAGATTGAGGTCCAGCCCAATTTGGTCAAGTTTTGGGCCCTTGTCGGCCCCTCCCTGGCCCACAATAATGATCCGAATCGTTTATTTCGTAGAACTCGTCGATTGTGTCATGGCCCAAAAAATTATCCTGATCAAACATCGATAGTTACATAAACGAAACAAATTAGTACAAGGAAAATGAGATGACAAAAATTAAGTTGAAACTTATAATTGCCCATCTTTTTCTTGTACAAATCTATTTTATTTATGTACCTATTGATATTCGATCAAAGCAAATTTTTTAATTGGACAAATCTGACGATCTCTACAAAATGAACGATTCCTATTGTTGCTTTGAACCCAAAAGAAACACACCAAAACCCAAAAACTAGACAAAACTGGACTAGACTGGATCTTAGTCCCGTTGCCTGATAGTACTAGATAGTTCTTGGAGATGGGCATATTCTTGCACTCCTTTCACACGGCATCATCAACATCGATAATTCCTATGCAAAATTCTGCTAGTCTACTACAACTACTTTTCAGGTATCGGAGTAATGAAAGATTATTGTGAATACAAAAATGCTAGAGGCCTCGGCCACATTCTTCTCACATACAAATGGGTTATTCAGTAACGCTTTTTTACATACAGGTGGGTCTCACTAGAACGGATCCCACCTGTATGTGAGAGGGATGTGGCTGAGATGTAACACAATTAATGTGCTCCTAGCACCTCTTGGTGGCCTGCTACGGTTCCTTATAAGAAACATCGCCTACGACAGTTCCTTAATTGCCTGGTCCCATGACTCCCATCCCATGTGGCCAGGATTCGTTAAGCGACCTCGCCCACGACAGTTAAAACATATCCCCACTCGCATTTAGAGGCTCTTGTATTTTGATGGTCCCAATTAAATAACCTCCAATCTTGCTCGGAGTCGGTCCCCAGTACAATCCCCAATCCTCTCTTATTCCATGTTTGTGTGAGTTTTAGTTCTATGACTAATAATTTCATTTGGATTGATTATCCTTTTCGTAGTTGTGCTCATGCTTAAGTCGCATTCGTGTTTTTTTTAATCATTTTCAAACTCACGTGTTCGCATACACACGCACGCATACGTGTGTGACTTCAGCTCTGTTGCTATTCGGATTAGTTGGTTGGGTAGACTATTTGCTTGGGGTAAGAATGAATAATAATTGTATAGATCGATGATGAAAAATGAAAATGTATAAATGTACGGATGGAGTGAAGATGAATAATAAAACCCTCTTAGTTTTACTTTTTAAATACTCTTATGTTTGTTATTATTATTTTTTTTATACTACTATTTTTATTTTTTTTGATCCGCTTATACTACTACGATTACTAGAATTTTGATCTTCTCAAATCGAGTTTTAATTCCAGTAATAGACCGGTAACGTCAATAAAAGTAATAGACCGGCCAACCAACGCCAACTGGGCCCAAATTCCCTTTTAGGTCCAAAGTCCAAATTCTGCTCTCCCTACGAATTGCTGGTCAACCACCAGAGACTGCAAATCTCCAACCCCTCTGGCCCTCTCTATTTACTACACTATCATTTTGCAATTTTTTTTTTTGGAAAATGACGGTTAAGAATGTGTTTTGATACCTGTCAAAAACATTTTCAGCATTAATAAATGTTCTCAGTATGGCCTTGGCGGATATTAATTATCAAAACACATCTTGGAGCAGTCATTTTTCCTCTTTTTTTTTTTTTTCATTTGATGGTGAGGGCTTAGAAGTGTTCGAACCAATTTATGTGTACTTAACTTATTCTCATTCCGATCTGGTTAAAGATAGGTCATTCATGTCATAATTAAAGAATTCACATGAAATTAATTTTTGTTGTTGTTTGCCCTCACTCCCCAATAATCGAACCCTAGTCAATAATCAACCCTTCAGGCTTAGGTGCCGTCCTTATTAGATTTTTGGGCTTTTTATAGTTTTGTTCTTTTTTTTTTTATGCATTTATTAGTTTTGCGCTTATTTTTTTTGGTCGACAAATCGGAAAAGTAAAAAAATTACTCCCTCCGTCCCATAATGTTTGGCATTTTCAGGAATGCGTGCTATTTTTAAATTGCATATATCTTTCAATCCATAATGTTTTAGGCGATTTTTTGAACTTTGTTTAATAGAACAAATTAAACTCTATCAAACAAGATCCATATTGCTTATAAAAAACATTATGAATTAAAAGATATAGTTAATTTTTTCATGAGGCTAGAATAGTGAAAGTGCCAAACATTATGGGACGGAGGGAGTATTACTTTTACACAAATATTTTTGAAAAATATTCAAAATAAAGCCCAAAAAAATGGTCATGATTTTTTAATTTTCCGAACGAATCAGAAAATCCAAATAATTAGGCGCAAAATTAACAAACGCGGAAAAAATTTGAATAGGAACAAAATAAAATAAGGAAAAACCCCTAAAAATCTTACTCTATTTTGCAATTTCGCTCGCCCGTACGTGTCTCTATATAATGTACACTTGTGCTTCTACGACGATCTTATTTATATCAATCACGCAAAACCGATGTTGAGTGGTTGAACTCACAGCCGAGAGAGAGAGAGAGAGAGAGAGACGCAAGCCTCGCCACCACAATGGTACTGGACATGGAATCCACGGCGTCGGCCATCGGCGTCTCGGTCGCCGTCTTCCGCTTCCTTCTGTGCTTCCTGGCCACGATTCCCGTCAGCTTCCTCTGGCGCCACGTCCCCGGCGGCCCCCCGGCCAAGCACCTCTACGCCGCTGCCACAGGCGCCGCCCTGTCCTACCTCTCCTTCGGCTTCTCCTCCAATCTCCACTTCCTCGTCCCCATGCTCCTGGGCTACGCCTCCATGGTCCTCTGCCGCCCTCGGTGCGGCATCATCACGTTCTTCGTCGGATTCGCTTACCTAATTGGCTGGTGCGTTCTCGATTTATTTCAAGTTTCGATCTACGATTGCCTCGTTATTTTGTAATTTCGCAGGAAAAAAAAAGTTATCTGCAATCTTCTTTGTTGGTTTGATTGAATCGAAGGTTTGAATTTAGGCTCGTTGACTAGGATTGAGAAAAATAAGAGTCAATTGTCAACGGCAACTACTCACGATTGATTGGAATTCAATTACTGGCATAATTGATGCGAGTGGTTCCGTTCGTCTTGGGCATGCACTCGCCACTCGGAACTGACTCAACGAGTGGTGTCCTCGGAATTACTGAACTCGAAAACAGAAAAATACCTATAGATTTTTAGATTTTAGGAGAGGAAAATGCTAACCACAGTTCATAGGGAGGTACTAAGGCGTTAAAAGTGTGTTGGATTGTGTGAACGATGTGCAAAAATACGAAGTAGTGGAATGTGTATCTTAATTCTGGTTTTTGTGGCATTATTTGGACCTTTAGCATGACTCTTCAGGATTGTTTGGCTGTTAGTTTTGAGATAAAAGAGTTCTATAGGTTTGCATATTTTCCCGGTTTTATTCAGCTTTTTTTAAAACATTTTAACAAAAAAAAATTACTTTTTGAGTAGAGTTTTTAACAACATTTTTTTTACTTTTTTTAGTAGAGGTACGCTATATACATCCAAAAAATAAAAAATAAGTAAAAAATCCCTAAAGACGAAAAAACACTCTTGACGAAATAGTCAAATTTGGGGAGAGATTTTTTGAGAGGAGAACCAAACAAGGTTATACTGTTTTTGTTTCTACTAAAAACGTGCTGTTATGGACCCCACCTTCTGCCTTTAAAATACCATCACAAACTTAAGAATTCCAAACTAACATTTGGTATTGCTTTTTATCGTTAGTTGAGGTCAATTGCCGAAGCTTACTCTGTAAATGTTTTCTTTTTCATTTGAATCTGTAGCAAACTATTGAGGTTTTGATTTATGCATGACTTGAGAAGTTTAAATTATTCTGTTCAATTAACTGGAAATAGATGTTCGATGGGTTAAATACCATTTTTTTTTACATGATTACGGAATTTTGATTATTGAAATGTCGCAACTGACAAAAAGTTTTAGAGTTGCCACCTGTCTGGGAATTTGAAAAGTTACCTTAGGCACTAAGCAGAGTCATGGAAGTGGTAGGCTTCACTTTATCAGCTTCTTCTTGACCCAGATTTTCTTGAAATTTGGATTAAATTGTTATTGATAATGTTTACGAGGGTGAATGGGCTTTTCTCCTCAGAGTGCTATTATGAACAATAGTTCTTCATTGAGAGGATTGTATGTGAAGAACACATGGTTAGTGCGGTTGCTTGATAATTTGATGAATGGGCTTTCAGTTAGTGCAATTGCTTATAATTTAAGGATGGGCTTTCTTAGTAAAATGCAACTGTCACGACCCCGAATCTAGGAATTCGTCGAGTCATCGTGACCAATCGATGAGTACTCATGGTCATCCAGGCCTCTTTTCCAAATTAAATTTGGAGACAATGACATAACTAAACCACTTCAAAGCTTTTATTACAAAACCAAAGTATTCTTAAAAGAGAGCATTTTTACAAAAAAAAACAACAGGCATGTCCTAGGGCAGCAGCAACTCCATTCATATTCCTCATTATCTGTGGAAAAATATTGATTCTCATAAGCCGAATGCTCGTGTGAGAAACAAATACTAAAGTTACACGATTTTACCCTGGAAACAGTTCATAACATAAATGCTTGCATAAACTGAAGTAAATAATCTCATGATGTATCATCGAACAACTTAATCTTTCTGTAGGGGAGCGACCCCTCTTTCTGTGTGAAATGATCAAGTCACTGACCGCTAGTGCCACATTCTTTTCGTCCGTATAACTCCCTTCTATGTTATGGTATCTTTTAGACCGTCCCCCAAACTTGGGGCAACTGTCTGGATGCATTAATAGACGATCACCTTTGTCTGGTCAATAATATTTTCTAAGCTTAACTTTATAATGTCGTCTCCTTTGTCTGATGTGTTTCTAGTCTTTAACATGAAAACTTTATTGTATCTTTTCCATGGCAATTTTTAAATAAACTCATAATCTTTTTTGAACATACAAACATACCAGTTTCATTAAAAGCATATAACTAAGGTATAAGTATCACACCTTGGACTTCTTGTGAGCTTAGTGGAGTCTTGACTCGTACCCTTGTTAAACTCCGGACAACATAGTGGTAGCTTGGCAATGGAAAAGTGGTAGACGGCTTGACTAGAGCATTACTTCTTTTCTTCTTTTTTTTGCTAGCACTAACCCTATACTAATCTAATACTAACACTGATTTAACATTTCCCTCTTTTTTTCATTAACAAGGAGTAGTATACGGTAGCACATGCTATTTTTGGCCCATGCAATGAGAATAGAACTCCTATTTATAGGCTTTCCATATTTACATAACCTTGACACCTAATTTACGCAACTGTCATGCGAGAGGAGTGTTTGCTAGCAGTCTCAATCAATGCCCAGGGGCAGAAGCGCTGTCATTCTTTTAAGCATGGTGTAAGCCAAACTATACAAATGACTTGGCTAAGCTATACTTATTATGTGGCTTGCCTATAACCACGAGGTGGGTAATCCGTAAGCATGATGTGGCAAGTTCTTCTTTCTTTCTTTCTTTTTCCTAGAAAGTAGTAGAAATTTATTTTTCTTTCTTTTTGTAAGCTATTACATATTTACCATTTTTACTTATAAAAACAATAACATTTGTCACTTTCTAAGTAAAGTGTCTAATTATTTTGGTACGCGTTTGCCGTATAGATGTTCCGATTTTCATTCCAGAAATAAAACTAAAAATTCTAACAAGCCGGTCTAAACCTTGTCTTTACATTTTCTTTTTTTATACATTTTGCGTAGGAATTTAGGGTCAGGGTTTTACAGCAGCCACGGGTAGTCGTTTTCTTCACTGTGTGGAATTTAGGCAACGAACAACGTGAACTCTTAAGGCAGTCATTAGCATTTTTTATACTTCCGTTCAATTTTCATCATAAGTTGATTACTTCCTTTCTGAAATGCTATAAGTCGTCAAGAGTAGCTATATTTGTTGTATATTTCCCACATACACGTAGAAACTTCTTGAAAACCTATAATTTTTGTGGATGCGATTCAAAATTTTGACTGTTTATGTATGTGTGTAGCCATGTATACTACATGAGTGGAGATGCTTGGAAGGAAGGCGGTATTGATGCTACTGGTAAGCCCCATCTCAAACTTTCTATGTGCCGTATTTTCTGTCTTTCAAGATGTTACGGCATTGAATCCAAGAATTTCTCCTGTTGACCGACTTTTAACCTTTCATGAATTCAATATTATTGGAAAATCAAAAGTGAAAGGCTTCAAATCGCATATTTGTATGTGTTTAACCTTCTCAAGCTATGACTATGACAAATCGTAGTCATGCAAAGTTGTGTGGTTGTTTATTTTATTCTCTCTGGTGGCTTGTGACAGCCAAAGATTGAATCAAATAGATGTGGAAGAGACATCCAAATGCGAGAGTTAAGGTTTTGGATCACTCTATTTTAGATGGCCTTGTTAGATTGATGTGGTGAAGAGAGTAGGGCTGTAAACGAACCGAATCGAGCTAAACCCTGTTAAGTTCGGCTCGGGTTCGTTAAGGTATGAGTTCGGCTCGAGTTCGATTCGAGCCTGAACAACTTGGTTCGAGTTCGGCTCGTTAAAATTTTTCAAGGCTCGGGTTCGGCTCGGTTGGGTACGTTAAGGTACTAGTCTGGCTCGAGTTCGGCTCGGGTTCGATTCGAACTTGAACATCTTGGCTCGAGTTTGGCTCATTAAACTCAAATGAATCGAGCGGAGCCGAATCTAAGCTTGAATTGAGCTCGTCAAGACTCAGGTTTGGTTTGGTTTAGATTATTAAACTCAAGTGAACCCAAATTCTCTCATTGATCGTATAGAATTTGGGAGAAAAATAAGTATTGAATTATATATACAACCTTAAAAATTTTTACATTTACAAATAGACCCCTATTGAATTATTAATTAACTTTAAGTATAGGTTCGCGAACCTAACCGAACCGAATATCGTTAGGCTCAGGTTTGGCTCACTTACGGAACGAGCCTAGAATTGAGGTTCAGATTCAGTTCGTTTAGCAGACGAATTGAACGAGCTCTTGGCCTCTTGCTGAATCGAGCCTCTAATAGTTCGCGAATGGCTCAGTTCATTTACAGCCCTAGGAGAGAGTGAGTGAGTGGAAAACTGTGAGCTTGGTCTTCTTCCTGAAGTATGGGAACATTCCTGACACCATGAAAGGTTGATATGAACTCTGAAGGAAGGCAACTTAGTTGAATCCTTCGATCGTGTCACCCATCAAAACTTGGGGCTTGTTTTACTCACGTATTATAGCATGGGAGTGTTGTACACATGGAGTGGGGCCTGTGAAACAGTGAAAGTATTTTCTATGTATCTTTTTGTATTGTTTTAATTAAGGCATAGATTAGGGTTCTAACCTAAAACCAATTGGCAATAGGTGAAGTAGCCTCTAGAATATATTAACCAAGCTTGGGTGGCTTAAATGAGCGATGTGGGACAAGTCTAATACTTCCCCTCACGTGCAGCCTAGATGCATGTGGAGGTGACAAATCAGGAGACCAGGAGCTGATTAATTGACTCGAGCGACGGGGATGATAGATTTTCCCACGAGAGGTGAGGCCACCCAAGACCTAGCTTTGATACCATGTTAGATTTCTTGGAGGGCTCCAACCTAAAACCAATTGGCAATAGGTGGAGTAGCCTCTGGAATATATTAACCAAGTTTGAGTGGCTTAAATGAGCGATGTGGGACAAGTCTAACAGGGCTCACACTTCCACCATTTGGATGCATCAAGTTGCTTCATGACTCCTGGATGGATTGTGGAAACGATGAGTAAAAGTTTGTAGACCTACTTCCTATAGGTTTGTGAGAGGTAGGCTAGTTGTGTGCTTTGCTGTTCTCGCAGCCGGCTTACTCAGCTGTCTTTTTAAGTGCGCAGTGTAGGGAAGTCAGGAAGTGTAATGAGCTTCATTGTAATGTCTAAGTTTTGGTCATAATTGGAACATATCTAACCGCTTAGCGAATAAAATAATGTCTGTTGGATTGTGAAACTACAAAATCACGGGATATTGGATACATCAGGATGTGTAGTACTTCCGAATAATTGAATTGCTTCAGTATTCAGTAACAAGAGCATATGAATATCAATACCTTTCCTTTTCCATGTTAAAGAGTTTGTGCTTTGCCACCTATGTTGTTTCAATTCTCCTATGTTAAGTGTCCTCACTTCATAAAAGTTGTTTATTGTGGGGAAAACTTAATAGTGTGCCACTTTTACCCACCATATGATGTCTCTAGGCAAAACCATGTGAGGGTCCTTTTTCACTTTGTTTGGTTTGTATCATTGCTTGTTGGAGTTCCGCTGACTACTGAGCCTTGATTCAAAAAAAATATTCCGTACCCATTCTGTTTTGAATTCTATATTCGAACACTTTGAGGTGCACACCGGAATTGGATGTAAAACATCTGGACTTCAAATTAGTTCTTGGATGGGGCATGACTCCCATGGACACCATCCCTGCAGAATGGAAAGAATGCAATCTGGCACTACCAGCCTCAACAGTATCAGACTTGTTTTAATTTGAAATGGCTTCCTAATTGGCTCTTCTATAATCATTTCTGTAGCGAAAGTGATATAAATGTTTCGTTTGAGTAGTATATAATGTTCCTTTGGTTTTGTTTCTTCCTGTCAAAGTAGAGCAATTCTGGTAGAGAAAGAGAATGTGTTAAGGTAGATATGTTTCTTTCATAACTGATAAGGGACATATGTTCCTTTCATAACCGAGAACCTGTTCTAGGCAAGGCCCTTAGGACCCACCTGCCCAATTTCGAGGTTCAAGCAACACTAACCACTTGAACCGGACAAAGGACGGGATTTGAATCCAAGTTGTATTGTGGTGAGCAATGAGCATACCTTGCCAACTTTTTTTTTTGTACAGCACATACCTTACTGACTTGAATGGCATTTTGTAACGACACCTATGTATTACTTCAAAACTCGGAAAGTATTGACATAATTCCAAAACTATCCCAGAAATTGTTGACCTTCCGCTCGTCAAGCATTTAATGAACCCCAAAACTAGGGCTGTCCAGCGGTCGGGTTTGGTCGGGGTCGAGTCGGGTTGGATCCGACCCGACATTAGTCGGATTGGGTATATGGCCACCCGAGTCCGACCGACATTCTTGTCGGGCTCCGACCGAAATGCATCGGATTGAATTTCTCGGGTTCGGTCGGGTTCAGAACTGGCTGCAAAGTGCAAATTATCGAACTCATACAGATCAAAGAAGAAGAAGAATAAGAGAGACCTTGTCCATTTCAATCGATTACAGGGAGAGACAGATGAGATTTGAACATTTGATTACCCCCATTTCACAGATAACAGTAATCAAACACAGATCCATCATATTGCGATTTCTTATATTACATACCCACGTAGAAATATAGTACATAAAGGAGATGAACTCATGTAATCGTTGAAGAGATCCTCTCCTTCCTCCTCCTCTTCCTTCGCTTGGTCAGTTTCTTCTGGATTGGGATCGACGGTGGCCTCGTCCTCATCGGAGTAGTTCTTGGAGGTGCGGCTAGATTATTCTGCTGTAGAGAGAGAGGAAGGATCTACTGGAGAGAGAGAGAGAGAGAGAGAGAGAGGTGGACGTGTGGTGGAGTAGGGTGGGCGGAGTCGCAGGAGGGAGTCGGCGGGACTGGGCTGGATTCTGGATCTGGAGTGGAATGGCCGAAATGGGTGTGAATGAGTTGGGTAGGGTTTTTTTCCCCTTATATAGTAAAATAGTCGGTCGGGTCGGGTGACCCGAATTTTAAAATATGAAACCCGAGACCCGACCGACACTTTGATAAATCCGAAGCATGCAACCCGAAACCTGACCGACCGGGTGTCTTAGAACCTTCCGTGGGGTATTTTTCGGGTTGGATCGGGTCGGATTGTCGGTCGGGTCGGGTTCTTGGACACCCCTACCCAAAACTTTGTTTTTACATAGTGAGAGTTTCTGTTTGGTGTTTAAAATATTAGTAGTTAATGTGACAACAGGATTCTCATGACCATTAACAGAACAAGATTTCCTTAAAACTATTTCAGATTTATTCCGAACTTGTGATCATCTGAGGAATGGCCGTATTACTTTTTAAATCACTGATGTGATTACTTCATTGCATAAATTTTATACCATTTGGTTATTCTAACCCAGTTGTGTAATCTTTTCCTGGCAAACAGGTGCCTTAATGGTGTTAGTACTGAAAGTCATTTCATGTGCTATGAATTACAATGACGGGTTACTGAAAGAAGAAGACTTGCGTGAGGCACAAAAGAAAAATCGGTTGCTTAAGTTGCCCTCTTTAGTCGAGTACATTGGTTACTGCCTCTGCTGTGGAAGTCACTTTGCTGGACCAGTTTATGAAATGAAGGATTATCTCGACTGTACAGAAAAGAAGGGGGTAAGTCAACTACGTTATTGTAGCATAGCTATGTAGTGTTTGCTATTCTTTCTCAGTGAGACTATTTTGTGCTTAGGTTTTAATATTATCTTTCTTAGATATGGGCACATTCTGAGAAAGGACCGTCACCATCACCTTATGGGGCAACAATCAGAGCTCTTATCCAAGCTGCTTTTTGTATGGGGTTGTACTTGTACTTGGTACCTCAGTTTCCTCTGTCCCGGTTTACGGAACCTCTATACCAAGAATACGGTTTCTGGACGCGGTTGGGTTACCAGTACATGGCTGGCTCTACAGCACGGTGGAAGTATTACTTCATTTGGTCAATCTCAGAAGCTTCTATCATCATTTCTGGCCTGGGGTTCAGTGGTTGGACAGATTCTTCTCCACCAAAACCACGATGGGACCATGCGAAGAATGTAGATATTTTGCGTGTTGAGTTCGCAAAGACTGCAGCTCAGTTACCACTTGCGTGGAACATTCAAGTCAGCACCTGGCTACGTTATTGTAAGTTTTCACTTTTCATTGCTTGTTTGGGTTATTCCATGTGGCTTTGCTTTTGTTTGCTTCGTCAGCTCACTCAGAACATTGATTTTTCCAAGCACACTGCAAGAAACACCATAGCTGTGAGTGGAAAGAACTAGCCGTAAATAACTAGGGTGAAGGCAGGAAAAGAGTCATGTGTCTCGTTTGTTCGGGAGAAATACAGTGTATCGGATGGATGTGAATGGATTTCATCTGCAGTACGAGTATAACCTATTTATTGGTACACTTGACCTGCATGGAGAAAAGTAACATAATTAATTCCATCATTTTTCTTGGCTTTAGAAATCCTACTACTTGTAATTGAGTTTGTTATAGTTCTACTGTTATCTTGTCTTACTGGATCATTATTCTATTTGTTTCGAACTTTAAACCTATATGACCCACGATTCCTGCATCTTTATAGGTTATATGCATTCTCATTTATCCATATGATATCATAATGCTGGCAGTGGCCAACTTCCCTGTTGTTTACTTTAATTAACTAAATGCCATTGTGCAAACATCTTTGTTTCACAATAGTGTGACATTAAGAATATCTCCACGAGCAATTTTGGTTCACCATGCATTATGAAATTAAGGATATCCCTGAAAGTGTGAAGTACAGAAGACAATGATGGTTCAACAATAATCATGAGCATTATCAAAGAAATATTTGATAATTCTGAAGTTAGTTGATTTTTTCTCATTTCGCCAATACATTTTACTTATCTATCTTATCATGCTTAAGGCTTTGGGGTGGATATTGCACATGTTCCTTCAGTTTTCAATTGAACATCCAAGGGGTTTGCATTAACATGTTGATGTGGTAGATCTGTAATATTAGGAGGTCGTGAAAGTTGTGATGGGTTGGAGTTCATTGAGTAGCATTAGTTCCTTATATAAGTGGATTCATGATAAAATGCATATTTAATGGTTGAAGTGATACTTGTATAGTTGTATGTATATATCTAATCTCTAATACATTGCTGTTCTTCCAGATGTTTATGACAGGCTCGTTCAGAAGGGAAAGAAACCTGGTTTCTTTCAGTTGTTGGCTACCCAGACTGTCAGTGCTGTTTGGCATGTGAGATTCCATTTTAATATATGCTATTCAAAAGAAAGCTCCGTTAATCTATCAAGAAAGTAAAATATAATTAACGTACAGTGAATGAAGCAAGCAATCTTCCTAGAATTGGTTTGCGGACGTGTCCGTTTGTTGGATTACAATCCCTATGGCTAGGTGGAGTTTGGTTCTCCCATAACTCCACAAGCACATGGGACACGAATGTGTCTTTTGTTTGCCTTCGGGGAACAAACTAAAAAAATAAAAGTTCTAAAGATGGTGTTGTCACCATATTTGACATGATTCACTAAGCAGTAAGCACCTCTTTTTAGTTTTCTCTTGAGAATCTTTCTTTTCTCACTGGGAAAGAAAAAGTCATTTGGGCATTCGAGCATTTTCTTGTCTTCAAATCTAGTTCTAAATGACTTGATTTCTTGTTCAAATGGCCTCATCATGCTGTGCAGGGTTTATATCCCGGGTACCTCATATTCTTTGTGCAGTCGGCACTGATGATTGCTGGTTCAAGAGGTGAGAATCAGGCTATGCTTTTGTGTTATTATACTTTATTCAGATGCTTAAAGTCAAATGTTTCATTGATTGTCTAAAACATATTGTTGGTCCATGAGCAGTTATTTATAGATGGCAGCAAGCTGTTCCTCCTAAAATGGATCTGGTGAAGAAAGTATTCGTTTTTTTGAACTTTGCTTACACAGTTCTGGTGTTGAACTACTCCTGCGTTGGTTTCATGGTACTGTCCTTTTCCTTTATTTCCCTCCTTTCTTCTCCCCAAGCTAAAATCTTGCCAAAACAGATGTTTATTGTTGTTTCTGCTTGTAATTCCACAGGTACTAAGCTTGCATGAAACACTTGTTGCATATGGGAGTGTGAATTTCATTGGAACCATTGTTCCCATAGTTGTTATCCTCCTCGGTTACGTAATTAAACCAGCAAGGCCGTCCAGATCTAAAGCTAGGAAAGAACAGTGAGTAGAAACCACCGTTTTAGCTTCTCATTGGAATGGCCAGAATGAAATTAGCAAAAAGAGAGGGCTTTGCTATCTTTTTTTTGAACGGCGAGGGCTTTGCTATCTGCTGTATCTACTTGTTCCTTTCGTAACTTGTAACATTCGTCCTGATCTCCAGAATTTTTATGAACCTGTTTGCGTTTAAAGATTTCATTTGATTCGTCATGACTTACTCCCCAAATCTTTAGATGACTGTCGACTGCAAACAATTCTCCCCCCCCCCGCCCTACTGCCCTCCCCCCTTCTTGTACGCGCATGAAGACTCAAACATTCCCCCCCTCTGCTTATTCTGAGTGGTTATCCAAAAGAAAAACAACATAGATTGCTAAATTAAAACGCAAAGCAAATATCTGTCATGGTTTTGATTGTTGTATGTGCCATCTATTTATTCTATGTATTACGGTTTGTGTTCTTTCTTCACTCACAAAGAATGATGGTAGTTTCGATGATAACGTGTACAACTGGTTTGGTGGATAAGTACTTGGAGTTCCTCTCTCCATGCTTGGCTTCAAGGCTCCATAGCTGCTTTGGCGGGGCTAACATACTCTTCAGTGCTCATAGGATGTGGTGGGACTTTTGCTTTGGTCCCGAATGCATGGAGTCATTTTTGTCACTGATTTTTTTTTCCGGGGTGTGTTTGTGTGCTGATATTTCAACATTTGGAGTCATCTTGGAGCTGGGGATAAAGGGTGGCAATGACATGGTGGTTCTAGTGTAGGGCCTTGAGTCCCAGTCTGTGACTGTTGTCCTTGAATGTGCTTTCAAAGAGGCAGCTGGAACGCCTGTCTCTTTGACCATTTTGTGAATTTCCTGAAACCCTGCTTCCTGGTGATGAACTGTCCTTAACCCCACGCCTTCTTCACAACACATGTTTTTGCATATATCTGCTTATGGTGCTGGTATATTTGCCATATAAAATAAGGCTGGGAAAATTGGAAACATGTTCTTCCTCGTGCTCTGTTATGGCGCAGTGTGTTATTTTCCTGCTGCTGTCCCAATCTTCTACAATCATTTTTTCTTTTTGAACTGATCTATAATCATATGGTCCCCAAGTGACTGCGCAAGGGCACGTTTCCGTCCTTATCAATCTCGGTCATCTTAGGCAGCGTTTGATTCACGGATAAGGTGTGCTTGGGATAGGACTTATTGCGTCTAATACTATGTTATCTAATGTTTGGTTCCCGGTAGGGTTGTCGGGATTAATAATCGTGGGATTAATATTGTCCCAATATGTGGGGTACTATGGGATAACGTAAGATTAAGGAGAGGTTGCTATGAAAAATTACAGGAATACCCTCGGATGTTCCCTAGACAAGTAGTCTTGGAAAATTACAAAAATACGCTGTAGAGATTACAAGAATGCCCTCTCTTTCAGAGGTAATCCCGCTTCAAACAGACATGGAATTGTAAAGAATTAGTACTGGGACAAATAGTCCAGGGACTACAAATACTGAGACCGTTAACCCTGTTGGAGTATCTAAATTGCATTTGTGTTGCTAAGAACGTCTTACATTTATAATTGAATGGTGATTGGGGTTTGATGGTTTCTGAATTGTTCACATTCTACCCAAAAGAATTAGTTTTGTGAATGGGTTGATGCAGAACAATCAAGATGAACCCTGCAAAATACACTATTAATATTAGTTCTCAATTCGGCTGTAGGCTCTCTCATTTTTCACTCATTTTTTTTTTTTGTATAAAATGTATTTCCGGAACTTGAATATACGCCACAAAGCTGGGAGCCCTTTCTTGGCCTAATGATATAGTATCATGCCAAGGTGGATGAACCAAGTTTCTGGTCATTCTTAAATTTAGCGGCTAAAAGTTAATATGTTTCTATTTTGCCCTTATAAGATCTAAAAAATCTCGTAAAAAATGTAATGATGATGTAGGCAATTATGAAAAGTTTTATAGTAACGTATGAAGTTTGATACTCCCTACTTACAAAGAAACAAAGGAATATCGACTAATATAGATAGCTTTTGTCCTTTTTTATGCATTAACTACTAATAAAAACACCTCAAATTGTTTCGGTCCCTACCTAACTCTCACACACAATTTTAGGTTTCACTTTTTATGAAATCATCATTAGCAAACACTATTTAAAGAGCCAAATGGAGATCAAGAGGTATTTTCTCAGCTTCTGAAATCTGCCTCTCCGAGTGAGTGGCAAAACAAGACTTTCACACATTAGTGGGTACAGTATGTTGTGTAGCATACTGAGCGAGAAGGGAGCTTGGTTCGACCTGAAATTGATCCTTGCACCTGTATTTTACCTTCGTCATTGGGATAAAATTGTGTAGTTTTAGTCTCTGCTCAAGGATAAAACTAAAAAAATAGATTACTATTATTATTATTTCCTCCGTCCTATTTTTATTGTTTATTTTCGTTTTTCGTGCCATTCTTTCAACGCTTATATCTTACAATCTATAATGTTTTTCAAAATTTTGAAAACTTTCTATTATAGATCTAATCGAGAACTATCAAATAAGATCCATATTGCATATTTTTGGAGATTCATATTGGAAGATATAAGCGTTGAAAGAATGGCACGAAAAACGAAAATGGACAATAAAAATGGGACGGAGGGAGTATTACATATAATGAAAAAGATCGTTAACGATACGATCATACTTTATAAGAAAAATCTCGAATTTGGATCCAAAATTGACGGCTTAGTGTGAGCTTATCCATGCGCTTATCCTCTTTGGTATTCTTTTTCTGATGTCTTTCGTCCTTGCTTTCCTGAGTCTTCGAGATTTTTTCAATGAATATTCTGACTTACTCGACTTAACTTATAACTTTTTTGTTTGTATATAAAGCGGTTTTAAAATTCTCTTTCATTCCAAAGACATAACATGTATCTAGGCGCTTCATGTTCGCCCGGAGATTGTCTGTCTTTAACCATGAAAAAGATTATGTAGGGTTGAATAGATCTTGATCAGCTAAGAATTTGTCAAATCTCGACTGACGCTAATTTCATGAGCATTTTCAAGATGTTTCCTAGTGCTTCTGACTTTACTCTTTTCTATTAGGCTAGTAGCAGTAAAATTGATTTCTCAAGAATAAAGGTGCGCGTAGGCTGACCCGCTTACCTATAAAAAAAGAGAGACGATTTCAGAGTTTACTCCCTTCACCTTATTTTGGCATGGTATTTAGAACGGTATCACCAAACTAATACTTGACATTATTCTTGTATTATCCTTTATACTCTCATGATCTTATCTCCTATCCCAATCCAAAGCATATTAGTATATAAAGTGCACCAACATTTATTCCTCTCTCCTCCTTCCCTACCAATTCCTTTCCTTCTCTCACTTCCTTTGCATTTCCCCGTCCCTTCCCTCTCCAATCCAATTCACACAACACACGGTTTTTGTTACACCAAATTCTCTTTGAAAATAATTCCCTCTGCACCAAATCTCGTTTAAAAATAATTTCCACAATGGTCTGTGAGACAACAAGTCACACAGATTAGTTATTTCATAGTCCACAGATTGTCTCTATATAGATACCAATACGTGGATTCTTTCTTCATCTTTGGATTTCCTCGGAACTTGACAAGGAACCCTCTCGAAAACCCTTTTTCTGCATTGGTTTTTTATCACCCTTGTCAACCGCAAAGAGATGCTGAGAAAGAACTCCAAGGCCACCGGAATGCTGTCACCGGCAAGGCAGAGTACGGGCAGTGGGGGTGGTGGCGGCTTGCAGGTGGCCGGTTTGGAAGTCAGGCCAGGGGGAATGCTGGTGCAACAGAGGAATTCGGATCAAATCTTTTCAGGTCCCAAAGTTAAAGTCAGGGTCAAATATGGTTCAGCTTGTCATGAAATCAGTATTTTGCCTCAATCAAGCTTTGGTAATTCACATTTTCTAGAACTACTCTTTTTCGCTTTCCTAGTTTAATGCATAATGTACGTTACTTCATATAAACTTATTACTAGGTATCTAAGCCAGCTTGCGTGCATATATTTTTTCTTGAATTCAAGTGAGATTAGATTATAACCAAATTGCAATCCACGTGAGTTAATGGGAAATAAAAAGGGCTCGGGGGTTTTAGGCCGCCAGGGCTGCCCGTTTGTAACTACACTAATGCTTTGGTGACTTGTTTGAGTACCACATTTAGGGTACCAAGTGATGTGTCACGACTGTATTGGTAGAATGTGCCCTATTTATCATATAGTGGAACACATTCTACCAATATAATGATGGCATCTCATATGATTCCAAAAATGTGGTACTCAGACATTGTCACCATAACATTGTTGTTGTAACTTTGGGTACTATTTTCCAACTAGAGTCGTTTGACGTACACCATGGATAAGGGGTATTTGGCCGCTTATTAAGGTTTACGTGGGAGTTATGGGACATACTCAATCGTTGTATTTTTGTCTTTCATTCGTCACAGTAAGGATTTTGAAGTTGCATTGTTTTTTTTGTGTCATAAATCTGTTTTCTAGGGATATTTTTGAAGTTGCCAATTGATTTTAGATTGAAATTCTCCAAGAAATCTAACACGTCATAACAATGTAAATAATATGTTAATTTTAGTATGCATAATTTACTGATGCTAAGTTTTTGTGAGGGTTCAGGGGATTTGAAGAAAATGCTGGCTGGACTAACTGGGCTACACCCTAATGACCAGAAGTTGATTTACAAAGAAAAAGAGAGGAATTCAAGAGCATTTCTTGATGAGGTAGGAGTGACTAATGGGTCAAAACTGGTGTTAACCGAGGATGTATTGAGCCGAGAGAGAAGGGTTCTTGAATTACGAAGAAGTGAGAAAATCGACAAGGCATCGAAAGCCATAGCCGAAATTAGGCTCGAAATTGACAAGTTAGCCAAACAGGTGAAAATTGGTTTAGAAGTTTTGATCTAATTGTGCTTTTGCTTTAATCTGTTCTCTCTCTCCCTCTCTGGTTTGGCTTGATGAGTTTTATTTATTTACTTATTTTCTCTCTGGGAATTTGATAGGTTTCAAATTTGGAGTTAGAAATTTATAGCGGGAGAAAGGCGAAGGAAGCGGTTTTGTTGAATCTGATTGAATTGTTAATGTCACAACTGCTGAAATTGGACGGAATTGTGGCTGATGGAGAGGTGAAATTGCAGAGGAGAGAGCAGGTATATATGGGTATTTTTGTCTTTTTAGCGCTATAATTCCAAATATATTTCAAGCCAAAGTGAGACCAAATTTTATTGAATGATGGTGTTGAAGGTGAGAAGAGTCCAGAAGTACATTGAAACTCTTGATTTGCTGAAGACTAAGGATGCTGGAGATGAACAAAGGCATTCAAATGAGCAAATGCCAAAACAAATGCAACACCATTTAGAGCAGAGGAAACAGAGGAACTTGAGTACACAAAGGGGAACATTTGGTTCCGGTGTGGCGGCTGCTCCGCCACCATTCACTTCCTCCTCTGCGGCTCACAACTTCCGATATTTTTATGGCAATCTTCCTTCGCAATTCCAGTAAACATTTACCCAAAAAAAATATTTCACATTCTTGCATTCACGAGAACCTCATTCAGAATAGACATTCTTAATGGAAATTTCCGGGCATATTTGATTTTTTTTTTTCTCTATTCTTCAATTTGTATAGAGTATGTGTGCTGGGTAGATTACTTTGCTCTTATTCAGATGTTGTGTGTATCTTGTATAAATACATTAGTAATAATCTGGGAAATGAGAAATTCCCATCAGGGGTATTTGCTGCAGCAGAGCAGCTGTTGTTTGTCACAAATCTGAGTGGCAGTGCTAATTAATTGCACTTTTTACGCTTAATAATAATATGGTCACCTTTCTATTAAATCTCCGCTGATTGGGGCGTATAAGCAGTGCTTAACCAAAGACATGAAAGATTTCATGTTTCTTGCAGGGTTGCAAAAAAGATCATAAAAGTGGTAAGTGGGATTATACAATGCCCTTATTTTACTGATTAAAAGCTAATCACACCAACAAAGAGCTAATCACACCAGATCATAATACGTTGACAGGCTTGACTTTGGGAGGCTTGATTGGATAATAGTGGAGTAGTTTAACCATATGAAAATCAAAATTGTTCCTTAACAAACAAGAAATACGTAGTTGTCTGTGAAACGGTGGATGGAGCTCAAGAAAATGGATCCGGGGGACAACATGGGTGTTGTCCTTATATGGGTTATCCAATTTTGGCAATGGACGGCTGAGATTTAATCTCGGCAATGCATAGATGGACGACTGAGATCAGTTCTGCTGAGATGAAATCTGAGCCGCCCATAGCCGAAATGGACAGCTCGGATGGGGACAACACCCATGTTGTTCCCTAAGGGACAACAAGGCTAGCGTTGAATGGACAAATCAACTAACTTGTTCACTGTAGATACAAAAAAAATTAAAAAAAGAAAAGAAAAACTTGTTCACTCGGCAGAGCTGCCAGTTTTTATTTTTTGTTTGTGAAAAACAAGAAATGAGTTTTTGTTTATTTATTAAAAAATAAAAACAAAAAACATGTTTGGTGATTGTAATAGTTTTTGTTTATTTATTTTTCGGACTGCCGAAAGTGTTTTGAAATAAATGAAAACGTAATTTTTGTGTTTCTAGAATTCCGTAAACTAGTGGAATTGATTATATATTTTTGTGTTTCTTGAAAGATTGAATTAATAAATCCAGCACTATCTTCTACTTAGAAGACTTTTGGAAGACTACTTTGTTACGCACATATTTTATTTTATTTATAAAAAATTACCACCAAATTAAAGCATATAAGCAAAGCTTAAAATTTTAATTTCGCATGTTTTCTGAAGCCTACTAAAAGGTTCTTTAATTTGTTACTATTACCAACATTAATAACCTCTAATGAATAATGGCCTTGTTATGATCATTATACAACTGTGTCCTAGGAGTAATTGGTAAGATATGTGCCTCATGATCAATAATCCAACTGCGCTTCTCTCTCTTGAGTCCTTGTTCGGCAAATGATTGTCAAGGGGTTTGGTGTCAACTTAGTTGAGATGCTTTTTTTTTTTTTTAATGTTGTGATGCAGCTTGCACGTGCTCCCTTTAATATTTGTAATTCTCCTTTCAAAGATTAATAAAATCTTTTTTTTTTCTTTAAAAAAAAAAAAAAAGGATCAATAATCCAACGCTAGTCAAATCTCAGGGTAGTCAGCAGTAAAAAATTACGTACAACACTTGGAAATTCATCAAGCCTAAGGTTAGCATGTCAATCCCAACTAACCCTTTGTCTACATGAGGACAGTAAAAGACGGTAAACCCATTAACCGCTACTTTTTGGTGAGAACTCAATGTCAGGGTCAGTGTAAATGCATGCGTAACTCAATTAATCTTCGAGATATTGAAGTTAAAGACCAGACATGTCGTGTCCTAAGAATTGTTTTTTTTTTTGGTTGGCTAAAAGTGGCCCATGAGTTTAACTACCGGATGCTGATATCGGTGCTTCACTTTTAACGTGACTAGTAACTTTTATGTACGAAGGAGAACGCCTGCGTACAAAAGTGGAACTCAAAAATCAATTTTTTTAACTGTTAGTAGTGCAACTTTCTTTCCCCATTATTGCTCTCTCCTGCTGATTGCACAGAGAAGTAGTAACAAAGGAAACAAAACCCCAAAGCATCTGGCACCGAAAGAACATTTTGTTGGTTGTTTGTTAGGCAGCAGGCATATCATTGGATGCCTTGAGGAGACAATCTTCGTAATGAGTGGCGTAACGGAGGAATTGAGTCAGAGAACATTTTGTTGCTTTGTTATAATTCGCAAATTTTCTTCAATTTCAGTATATGGAGAGAATGGATATGATTGCCAAAACTAAAGCAAGGGAATTGAGCAAGTTTTTCAGCTAGGCATCCAAGAATTTCATCATCAAGTGAAAAATTAAGAAAGAAGAAAGAATGGTACCGTGCTCGTCCTTCTTCTAATTTACCCAACCGCCTTCCCTTAGGGGAGAGAGTTCTCAGACAAACCAAAGGGGCAAACAAAAATTTGTAATCGGTCAGGCGGGGTCCATATATAGGTAGAAATGTTTCATCGATCCGTGTACGTATAAAGTGAGAGAGTTCTCAGACAAACCAAAGGGGCGAACGAAAATTTGTAATTGGTCGGGCGTGGTCCATAGATAGGTATAAATGTTTCATCGATCCGTGTACGTATAAAGTGAAAAATGGCTTGTGATTAGTGAAGAGAGAACTGTAAAGATTGGAGAGGGAAATGAATAGTAACATTCGTAACTACAGCAGTACTCCCAAAGGACAAAATAGTAGGGACCAGACCAAGCACACATCGTTTTGGCCAATCCCTATTGGGAGTTATATCAAGGTACTCTGAATTAGTACTATTGAAGAGGTGATTAGAACAAGGTGTCTTTAAATGTGCGACAGGAAAAAGGACAGCCCTAATAGCTTTAGACCTACAAGCCCCAAGTACTCTGCCTTCGAGTCTTTTCTCCATGTTAAGAAAAAGAGAATTGACGATGACTTTGTTTTGATTGATGTGTATTATTGATTGTAACTCTAGTATGCCTTTATATTTGCTTTACAATTTGGTAATTAAGAAACCTAAATCCATGAAGAAAATACGCATAATAAGAAAATATAATATTGAAATCTAGAAACATGGTAATATAATATTTTCTAATATTACCGGAAAAAAAAAGATGACCTATAGAATCCAAAAAAATTAAGACGCTGCCGCACACCTCCGTCTTGGAACACCCAATAAGCGTAGATCAACGGCCACACCATTGCCAGACGGAAGCCATCATCGCCGTTGGGCCAAACTGAACTCACACAGGAATGAGCCGGCTGGTGGATTTGCTGATGGTGGTGGTAGCTTAGGGTTGTTGGTGGTTGGCAATTGTTGGACGGTGGTTGGGTTGTGTTTGTAATTGGGCTAGGGTTTGGATTTTCTAGGCTTAATTGTGTAATTCGAGTTTTTAAGCCTTTTTTAGGTGTTTGGGTTAGGTCCCGTTTGTGCTTATTGTCTTATCTAGGCTTTTGGCCTCTTAGGTGCTAAGCTTTGTCCCTTGGGGGTGTCCCCTTGATTGGCCAAACATGGATTTGGGTCTCGAATAAGCACTTGTTGCCTTTCTCTTTACTCCTTTTCAGCTCCGTTCTGGAACAAAAAATAAGTCCTTATTTTTTAAGAAGCTAATTTCAAGCTCAAAAATTATAGGCTTATTGAAATCTAAAAATATGCAATATGGATATTGTTTGGAAGATCTCGATGAGATATTTTATACGATGCAAAAAAAAAATTAAAAAATTATTTTTCATTTACTTTATTTTTGAGTTTAAAAATGTGAAATAAGCTGCTTATATTTTAAGAAGGTTTCTGGAATGGGGCTTAGTCTTTGTATTCACTTAAAAGATTAATAAAATTTCCTTTTTTGGGCGTTCAAAAAAAATATTTCCTAATATTATGTTAATTCCTTGTACTTTGATGAATTCATTTATCAGTCCTTGGGTAGACTTATTGGGCTGGAAATTATTGGGCCGGTGCCAGCTCCTACATTACCAAGGCTAGTCGTAGAGATCCGTGTGATGTGAAAAGAGTGCCCAATCTTTCTTTTTTCTCTTTATAACCGCATTTTGTTGCGCGCATTTTTGGGACACTGAAGTTAAGGCCCGGATAAACCCTCCAATGGTTCGAAATGTTTGAATTCCGTGAAAATCAAACATGCAATCTTATGAAAGACAAAAAAAATTCAATTTTCATGTTCACATGGCCAAATTTCTTGGTTAATTTTATTTATCTTTCTTTCATGACATAAAGACCCAAATTTTTAACTTTTGAGTCACAACGACAAGCCCTATTTGGGTCCCGACCTATATAAAGCAATAATACTGCCACAAACTTTAAGCGACATTTCGACTAAGGATTTCAAGACACGGATATGACTTGATTAACAAACCAAAAATTGTGAGTGACTGGAGAAGTTTTTCAGTGCCGGGTGTACACGGGGCCACGTGGTGCCGAGCATCATCTCGGCCGTTCAAACGTGTTTTGGACGGTCCAGATCTGTTTGGATAATTTTTTAGTGTGACATTGTCAAAACACCCTCTTAAGCCAAACAGATCTGGGCTGTTCAAAACACGTTAGGAAAATGATGACTCAGGACATGTTTTGATAATTAATACCCGCTAAGAACAAGCTTAAAACATTTGTTAAAGCTGAAAATATCTTTGGCGGGTATTAATTATCAAAACACGTTATTGACCGTCATTTTCCCAAATACATTTAGATGGCCGAGATAAGTGCTCGGCATCACATGGCCCGTGCCCACCTGACACTGAAAAATTTCTCGAGTGACTGACACAAACCAAAAATTTATTGACCGCTCTTTGGACATCGTTGATCTTGATATTACAACGTACAATTAAGTACGCGGGGACCTGATGGGAGGCAGGGTCAGCATTAATTGGTGCTCTCCCCTACCAAACAGTGTCGTTGTGGCACAAGAAAATATATCGCAGAGATTGGTGTTAAAATCGATAATCAAATCTTTAAAAAAGAAGAAGGGTATTTCTTCTTCACTAGCTTCTGTTCAAGGAGGCTCGGAAAATTCTAGATATTGGTCATAGGTTAGGCATTGAGCCTAGAGGGGGGTGGAATTTCTTGTTAAGGAAATTTGTTGAAATGTGGGAGAGCGAATTAGCAGAAAAGATCAACGCTCTAGATGAATTGGAGGATCTTGATGATAATGAGGAAGGAGCTTATCTCTCCTTGGAATTTTAATTATGGGGTTTTGGCCTTCGGTTTGCCCCCTTAGTTTGGATCATGGTGCTTTGGTTTTTCTATTTTGGTTGCTTGGGCTGTTTTTCTAGTTTTGTTTGGGTTGGTGTTGATGGTTTGGTGCTTTATTTATCATTTTTGCTGATTAGGTCTTGGTGTTTTCTAGTCGGTCTTCTCTGGTTTTGTTTTCTGGTTGGCATCTTGCCTTCCTTTAGGTCTTGGATGGCTTTATGTCGGTGTGTCCTTGATTCTTAATCTTTGTAATCCTTATATTTGGAAAAAAAAAACCATTTTCCTTGGTTCTTGATTGATGCCCAATAAATGAGCGTGATTGATTATTTTGTGGGGCTCATTTTGAGTCCCACAAAAATGATTCAAATTCCGAGTTATTATTATTACTATTTTTTATGCGTTCTTGTATAAAATTAGCTCAATCTGATATTCGTAAGAGCTTTTTTAGAATTCTACGAATTTTGAAAAAACCTTTATCATTATCAAAATTCTGAAAAAGTCCTTATGGATATCGAATTAAACTAATTTGGGAAGAACATGCTTGTGTGGATCTTATATTGGGATGAAGGGAAATGCATGGGTGGGTGGGGGCAAGGGCAACTTAACCTTGCTAAAATGACCTTATATATATAGGGAATTGACTTCTACACTGTATTTTTTACCACATACATTCCTCTTACACTCCCCTGTATATGTAGAGTATGAACATACATTAAATGTTTATAATGTACTATATCGGCACTTCCAATTAAATTCTAAAAAATAAAACTAAAAAGTGGTTATGTAGTGGAGATCAATTACATCCTTTTTGCATATGTTTTGCCAAGTAGTAGCAATAGAAGAAGACTATATTTTCATTGTACAAATTAATTATTTCTTAGATTTCTAGCAGCTGGTTATGCAAACCCTAGCTAGTAGCTCCATGCATCTTGATCGATCATCTCACGTGAATATATGTAAATTGTAAAATTAAGGACGTTGGGATCAGTTTCCCAATACACCTAAATTAATCGAGAAACCATGTGCTTGTAATTATAGCACCTAAATCGAGAATCTAGTGAAAAAAATAAAATAAAATAAAATAAAATAAAATAAAATAAAATAAAGCCAAATAGATCTAGTGAGTGTCCACTACAATATATATTCACTGATATGAATTGCAGCTTGTTGGCTTCATATCATCCATGAGATAATCAGGCGCGACCCCAATTAATTATAACTAGTACGTGCTTTATTAATTTGACTGTTATTTAACAACCCAACATCTTTTAAGGGATTTGGCTTAAATATTGGAATTTCCTTCTTTTCAAACATGATCAATCAAACATGACAAGCGGGCCGGCCAAGGGAATATCAAAACAGGGGGGGAAAAAAAAATAAAATAAAGGCCAGTCATGTACGTGCACCTTGGTATCCGAAGGATCATGATCAATCTCGATTACCGTACGTCTACTGTTTGAGAACCCAATTAAAATTGAAGCAAAGTAGTCCCATATATAGCCGCATATATAATAGTTGATAATGTTGTTTAGGAGAGATTTCGAATTAATCTGAAATTAATCTTGAGGCATTTAATTAACCTAGCTAGAAAAAATGGTATCAAGAAAACAGCAGTTGATACTCTGTACGTAAGTAGTAATTACTATGCGATCGACGACGACGACGAGGCTGATTGGGCCATATCCTAAGACCTTGTTAGCCAAGTCTCCAAATCTATCTCTTTTTGACAGGTAATTAGAAAAACAATGTGTCTATTCAATATATGCTGTTGATGAGCTGACAAATGTCACAAATCAATTGAACACATGCACAAAATGAATGTTTACAAGTCTTATGGCTCGTATCATCGATCAGACCGATCAATTCATGAAAGCAACTGTCCATACGACCGGTGGTTGAGTTTGAAGGCGCGTGCGCAAACGTACACTTGCGTGTATACTTTCCTGCTATACCTATAGCTTCTTACGAGCCATGGCTAGACCCGGCCCTGTAAATATTGCATCATCTTAGGCAATGTAACAGGTCGTAATCAACCTTGCGGGGTTGGCCTAGTCGTTAAGGTTAGTGAATCACTTTGCTCCCTCTTAAGATCTTGTATTCGAAACTAATCGATTAGGTGCTAATTAATCAACAACTCATTTGGCCAAAACCAGTTCATACATAGCTTTGTTCTGATCATGCTAAATACAAAGCTAAGTACGTTTTAAAAATAGAGTTATGCTATGGTAATAATATTATCCAAATACCAAACGTAATTGAATTATTTTCGAAATTACTTTGGATAATATATCGGACATGTGTCAGTTATAAGTAGGGATGATAATGAGGCATGTCAGAATCAGATTGATTATTAGGGCGGCAAAAGGAGAGGTGCCGGGATCGGGGATCGAATAATTAATCGGGTCTCATTCATCTTTGTAATCTACATTAACTCTGTTCTCTTAAGATAGACTTGGAAAAAAAATACAGCGTTGAGAGTTAAAAAAAACTACCCCAAAACTAAATTACTATTTGGCACTTTACTCTTATTAGTTGACTTTAAAAAATAAAATCTACAAAGTATATAAATGCAAAACTTCCTTATGGGATTAGGGGCGCAGAGGTCGGAGGCATGGACACGATGGATACAGTTGCCATCCCTACTTATAAAACCACAACAAGAAAACATTTTCAATTTTCTCTGAACAGTCTTTGCAAGAGGATGAAAACTTAACCGGTTCCAATATTCATTGCTTTCTTTGCCGTAAACAAGAAAAAAAAAATCAGAACACCAAAAAAATTCCAAAATTAATTACTCCGTAAATGTCTTGGGGATGAAAAAT
Source organism: Rhododendron kiyosumense (assembly GCA_019656275.1). NCBI lineage: Eukaryota > Viridiplantae > Streptophyta > Magnoliopsida > Ericales > Ericaceae > Rhododendron > Rhododendron kiyosumense. The sequence goes on along the minus strand of BPLS01000277.1, from coordinate 98,325 downwards.
CATAAGGTGCTCTTGGCGGGCCATGGAGGATGGCCGCGTGCTGCCCCATGGTCCTTAATTGGCCATGGAGGATGGCCGTATGCTGTCCCATGGTCCTTAATTGTACTGTGTCCTTAATTGGTCATCACAAAATCTTGTACTGTGTCCTTAATTGGCCACCACAAAATCTTGTACTGTTTATTGTTAAGTGTATGTACAAAAAAATGTTTGGTGAGCGACGGTCTTGGTGTGCTACATGATCATGCCCCAAAACTACCTGGGTTTTATTATGCACACGTTGAGACATACATACACACATACATACACACATACATACAGATATACACACAGAAATATGTATATAATTAACATCACACACTTTTTCGTGCATATATTAAAGTCACAACCCAGCAGCATACAAAAATACAGTACTTGAGAAGTTGATGACACATGCAATCAAGTAGGGGCGTTGTTTAAGAATATTATCCAAAATGAGTAACAGCTAATTGCTAGCTTGTACATCAAAACTTTGCGTGTGCTTTCTTTTTTTTTTTTTGGTCAGCAATATTGTGTGCTTTCTTAATCATACAAACTCCCACAAGCCCCTAAAACTATGAACCCCACCATCAAAAGGCCACGAATTCCCCACGCCTTTCACCCCTTATATCATGTATATACTCTCTCTCAAATATAAATCCTCACACTCCCTTAAATACCCTACATAAAATCTTCACACTCCCTTAGCTTGAATCACCCAATCACCCCACCCCTATATACAAACATACCAATAAATCTCTCTCTCTCTCTCTCTCTCTCTCTCTCTCTCTCTCTCTCTCTCATATATATACATATATGTATATGCATTTTTTAAATCATGGGGGACCCTCCTCACCCTACTAACTTGCGCCAAAAGTAGACCAAGTTGACCAACCAATACCATCTCAGCCTATCGTGCGCCACCAACAGCAGTTACCCTTACCCCATTCGACTACTATACCTATCACCACGTGTGAAAAAATTCTCTCTCTCTTTCTCTCTCTCTCTCTCCTAGAAAAAGTCCAAGTCCAACAAACTAATAGGGCCACCACCGGGACCATGAGCTCCTCTGCCTCCTCCGGCGGCTCATCTAGCCGCCCGCCCGCCGGAAAACACCCAATTTACCGCGGGATACGGTGCAGGAGCGGCAAGTGGGTATCCGAGATTCGGGAGCCGAGGAAGACGACACGTATCTGGCTCGGCACGTACCCGACTCCGGAGATGGCGGCCGCCGCCTACGACGTGGCGGCGCTGGCCCTCAAGGGCAGAGACGCGGTTCTCAATTTTCCCGATAAGTCCTATCCGGTGGCTGCTTCTTCGTCACCGCCCGATATACGCGCGGCTGCTGCTGCGGCCGCCGCGTTAATGAAGACAGAAGAGCCTGGCTGCGGCCCGAAGGTGGGGGAGGGGCAGCCGGCAGAAAACGAAGGCAGTGGCGCTGCCGGTGGTGGTGTTGCACCGCTGCGTGGCGATGAGTTTATTGACGAGGAGGAGTTGTTCGACATGCCGAATTTGCTGGTGGACATGGCCGGGGGAATGCTGGTGAGTCCGCCGCGGATTAACTCGCCGCCGTCCGATGATGATTCGCCGGGGAATTCCGATGGGGATGGTCTGTGGAGCTATAGTGTTTAACGAGTCTCTTTGAAGCATCAAATCTGTTCAACCCAAAAGAAAAATCGGCAAAGTTTTTTGAATGCAGATAGAACAGCAGTTGAACGTTCAAAATTATGATGCTTAATAGGAATTAAGAGTTAAGTAGTAGGGTTAGGGTCGCATTATCTAGGTAATAATGGTGGGTATTATCTAGTGTGACGCTATATGCACGTCACCATTCACATCACTTAATTGTCCACCATTATAAAAAAAAAAAAAAACTCCATAATTGCGATCAACTATCTTTGCTGATAAAAAAAAAATTGCGAGAAAATTATTTATGCATTAGGATGGACCTAGCTAGTCTGGATATCATGTGAGGTAGTAGTATTAGAGCAACTTAACAAGTCACACTTGCGAATTGAAAACATCCTTCGTCCCCAATTATTAGTTATTGTCGTTTTTTTTTTTTGTTTTGTTTTTGGAGAGCTGCGTCAATATTTGGATTAAAAAAATAACTTATTCTTGTGAATAATTTCGAATTCTCTGTTACACCAAGTAAAAGGTTTAGTTGAGATCTTTTGAGTGGTGTAAAAGAAATCAAATCCATTTACAAAAATATATTATTTTCGGATATGATGTTTGACATGACTCTCCAAAATGACTTATAATTGGAGATGGAGCTAGCTAGAGCGAGTAGAACCGAAAAAATGCGATAATAAGAATTACTACCGCAGTAGAACATGCATGAAAACAAGTCATGTTATATATGATGCATTCCGCTTTTAATTCACTGTTGGGTTTTGATTAAAATTGAGTAGCTAGGGCGTGGCGTGAAAGTGTCATTTTTGCTCGTGAGTGGATGTAAGGTATGTGGGGGGTGCAATTCTGGGCTACCTCTCATCTTTTCTTTTTTATTTTCCCTATAAGTGGAAATGCCAATGTTTTTGTATGCTGTTTATCCTCCATATATAACGCCAGTTACGCTTCTCTCTCTCTCTCTCTCTCTCTCTCTCTCTCTCTCACACACACACACACACACACTCGTCAACTTACAAGGAGAGGGATGTTCTAGACTTGTAGCTCCTTAATTGGGTGATTACAAGGTAGGACCGTAGGACATACCTCACTGATGATATACTTTTTCAGGAATAAAGTCATCTACTATTTGAGATTTTTCGGTCAGGAACTAAAACATACTTCTGCTGAAAGATTTGGGAATGAAAACGACAGTACTGCATTTTTTCGTTTAGGGTTAGTTTCTAATAAATTTTTTAGTCTTCCGGCTAATGATAATAGTCAAGTTATTTCCGTTAAATGACATTTTAGTTAATGTTTCTGTAAAAAACATGAGCTTTTAGCTTTAGGGAAGACTTATTACTATTACGACGCAGTCTTTTAACTCAATGACGACGACCGTATATATTTATAATTTACTGCTGAAAGTTTTAAACCCTTTTTTATTACTTTCTGCTGAATCCTTTAAACTTGACTAGATCAGAGGGACTAATCTGTGCATTCAAAGTCATCGCCTACAACTCAGTTGAAACACACTAGCAGACTAGCTACCTATAGTAGGTCGTAGGCGTGCATTCTTAATTAAGTGATCTTATTATACTGATTAATTCGACTGATTATCAGAAAGAAATTAGTAGGATTTTTTTTAATGATGATTCAATTTTCTTCAAAAAGTACAACTTGGGTTGTTTGATTCATTTGAAGAATCATGGAAAACCATATTGGAACCAACAGGCGCTGTTGAGACGGCCATAATATTGCATTTGGAGTCTCCAAAATGGAACCTTAATTTTCATTCTCCATTCTGAAAAACTATATTTTCACTCACCATTATCCTTTTTCAATTTTGACATCAAAATATAATGCCGACAATATTGATCCTTTGTACTTTTTGTTAGACTTTTATGATATACTTGGTACTTTACCATTATAAAACAGGATTTGGATAAAACTGACTCTAGTAAGATGATATAGACGATACCTTTAAAATGAGTCAAACATTGAAAAAATATTTCAATAAGAATAAAAATTTTATTTTAGAAGAAAGAAAAAGGGGAGGACCCGTGAGAGAAGTGAGTAAAAATCTTGAAAGAGAGCTATTGAGATGAAAAACAAAGAATGTAGATCGGCTTTAAATTATTTTGATAACTTGGATTTTCCTTTAAAATCATGTTTGAAACTTGAGGAATTATAAATTGCAATGTTATCAAGAGCATCTTCAAATGGTTGAATATATGTTTAAATGGCCACTTATTCTTATATATAGCCGTAACTTGTTCATACGTCACAATATATTCAGCAATGTAATTGTCCTCATATATAGGGCAAATGTTATTTCTCGAAATGTCAAAAGTTAATTCCTTCACAAAATGTCAAATCAAAATCCCATTTATTAGTATCATTTAAAAGTTAAGATATTGCCAAACCTTGTCAACTTGGTACGATTTGAATCATTTGATGCAACATTATGAAACTAGTTGAATTTTTGTTATAACCATTAGAACATCTCTAAAAGTAAGCCATTTCTCAAGCCAAAGTCATTATTCAGGAGGGAGTCCAAATAAATGAACTCCAATATCGTATGGCCATGCATTAATTTCTCAAGCCAAAAAATGGTAGTATTGCCGTTTATCGAACCAAATTTGGCACATTAAGTGCTTAATCTCTTGTCAATTCTTGGTGCTTAATCTCTTTGTTAATATAACATCCTTTTTCACTGTTCAAAAAAAAAAAAAATTGCCCACATCAACGTTGGTGTGTTGCTATCTTTTTTGAGGTCAATAGATCAAAAGGCCGTCATGGAATAATATGGCTAAAAAAGTAATTTGGCACCATTGGGAAACTTTGCCAAATTTCTGAGAAAACAGTACTGTACTGTTGCAACCCGAAAATTAGCTTTGACTTGAAAACAAACCAATGGCTCAGAGCAATTAGACCATGGGGAGGGACAAGGGGAGGCAGAAGTCGGCCGGGAAGGGGGGACACCAAATCGGTGAAAAAAGGTTGTCGCTTGAGTCTTCATGATGGCGTTGTTTTTCTTATGACTAAAACGAAAAGGCGTTTGTGGGGGCTTGCTCTTTTGGAGATATATAGAATCTCTGGTTTGATCGAGTAGCCGAAATGCGCTTTTATTAGTACAAAAGTTTGAATATTATTCGAAAATGAGTTCTGGCTAGCTATTACTATCAGCAGAGACTTCAAAGAGTCTCTCATTAGTATTCATATGGCCGACACTGCTAGTCCCCGCCCCTCCCAAAGTTCGATCGACCTTCTCTCTCTCTCTCTCTCTCTCTCTCTCTCTCTCTACGCAACTTTCTTGAAAGTAACTAGTACTATTTACAAGGTGAAAAAGTCCACCAAGATCAAACGAAGAAAGGAAAAAGGTTTCAAACCAAAGAATGATAGCATGGAAAGCTACTATTTGAACTTATACTATTTATTTTGTTTATATTAGACTATTAAACACCAACTCATCTAAAATGTTAATTAAGCTATTAGAGAAAGGAGCCACTTTATTTTCTATATTCTCAACGGTTTATGCATCAGTATATGGTCAGTGTGAATTGTCATTGAAAATAACATATTTTTGACGAACCATGAGAATTACTATGAGGAAAGAAACCTTTGGCGAAAAAATCAAAGCTCTGTGTGAATAGAGGAATACTAGGAACACAATGTCAGAGCAAAGCTCTAAAAACAGTTTTAAATTGTATTTGGATTTGCGTTCTAAAATTTGTGTGAATATATATTTCTACCAGCTTGGAATTTGTGAAATCCTAACACAAGATTTATGGGGAAAAAATGGGAAAACAAAAGTAATAATCCAATCATGGATACACCCGGTCGTCTTGCATAATGGGGTTTTTTTTTTAATATCAAAATTCTGAAATGAATAATTTGAAAAATGTTTGCCACATGAATTTTATCATGAAGAAAAAATATAGAAAAGAAAAAAAACAAATTATATATTGCATGTGAGTGAGATGTGTATGGAAAATGCACTTAATGTCTCAAAAAATCACATAATTCGCGTGCGTGAGTGCGAAAGCCTTTCTGAAACACATCCCAAACAACTAAAATTTGCAATAGCAAGAATTAAGAGCTCGAGCACAGTGCAAGAATTGATCAGAGCTAGAGCACATGACATTTTGAAATATTATGTAACTAATTAAGGACTCATCACTCCAATCCAAATCCAAAAATAGATTAATTTCCTGGCTGGACCAATAGAAGAATATTCAAAACCTCCTTCTACCTACTGAAAGTCTGCATCCAGTAATGACTATTTGAAGAACAAGTTGTGGATACCCATCGTGCTAGAGCACTTGAGGCAAAAGTTTTAATTTAAAAAAAAAAACCACACACATCCGAATCTTTGACAAATTATTCAATGTCCTTGAGGAACCGTTACGTAGTGTCTCAGACTTCTTTTCAACCAAATTTTTTTGGGGGGTTCAAGACTAGTATATGGACCTCACAACAATGTGTGGTGGAGAGAGACTTGGGGCACCGAAATGTGATGCCCCAAAGGCACTGAATAATCTCTCCGAATCTTGTGATTTCTTTCCAAAATAGGAAAGACAAATGTTGATTATTTTTAGTAGCAAATTAAAGAGAATTAATTTATTATGGAGTTAGTACCATTTTGGGGTAATCGAAAAGTCGTCTGCCAATTAAACAATGACTATCACATACTTGAAAGGGCAATAAGCCGATAATCGTACAATTATATAATGAGCTTAGACGTTTTGGTGCGTTTAGTAGATGTTTTAATTTGTTCTTACGACAGCTTAAAGAAAGAGGGGGGAAGTATCCAATGTGGTTCACAAAAGTATTTTACTCCCCCCCTCTCTCTCTCTCTCTCTCATATTCTGATGACATCGATTTTTTTGATTGGCAAAACGAAAGTGATGAGTATCATTAGAATAGTTAGACGAGGATCTTGAAAAAGGAGTACTGTTGAACTCCCGAAATTTTCCCTTCTAGCGCTTAAGTGAACTCCTGATGCTATTTGAGTTAAAATCTCTTTGGCATACTGTTGACATTGATGTGTAAATTTGTACACAGTAGTCCTATTACAGTATGAACACGGTATATATGCATTATTTAGCCTCTCTAATCCACCTCAAAGTCATAAGTTAAATTCATGACATATGCGTATAAAACAAATTTTGGTATGCATAGAAATTCATAATATACGCATAATAAAAAATTGTCAATAAAAACTCATATCATAGAGTAGAATTAGATGTTATGAAAGTCAATGTTGACACAAAACATTACGTGCATGTTTTCATAGGAAAAAAAATGATTTTAAGAATACTACTACTCCGTATTACAAATTTACGTCCAAATGTTACATACAGAATAATGAGTGAAAATTAAAAAAATTCCGAAGAAGGTGCATTTTACGTTAAAGTTCAACTTATTTATCAATCGAGCCAAAATGCATTTCACTCAAGCCAAACTGTAGAAACTTTAGTTGGTATTTTTTAAACAGCACTCCCTCCGTTCCATAATGAATGTTCGGAATCACTATTCACATCTGTCAAATAACCATCTAGATTTTGGAATTTATAGTACTCCCTCCATTCCATATTGAGAGTCCACTAAGAAAAGTCGTGCCATTTTTTAAATAACAAAATCAACAACTTCTGTGTATGATTTTTTAAATTTTTCGCACCAAATTAAAGTACTAATCAAGATTTTTTATACTGTACGAAAAAATTTGAAAAATTATACATGAAAGTAGTTGATTTTTTTATTTGAGAGAGAGAGAGAGAGAGAGAGAGAGAGAGAGAGAGTACAGGACTTTCAATATGGAACGGAGGGAGTAGTACTTTTCCTAATTTTAAAAATTGTGTTTAGTAAAATTAATTGAAATCTATCAAACAAAATCTATATTACATATGTAAAATATTATAACTTTATATATATAAAATTAATTCATGAGAGGCGTAAATAGTGATTTTGGTCATCCATTTTGAAACGGAGGGAGTATTATTTGTTGAGCCAAAAAGGGAGTTATTCAAATTTTTCCAAAGCTTAACAAGGAAATATAATATCGACGTTGATTTATTCGCATGTGTAAAAGATTCATTTGATACGATTTTTCTAATTACAAGCCAGCCACAGGTCAAGCTCAAACAGAAATACACAGTAGTAGTGTTTGTTTGATTTAGCCGCTTAAAATGTTTAGGATGTTTCAAAAGGTACTTAATTGATGGTGGTCCACCAAAGATCGATGTTACTCATGTTTTGGTAGACATGATTGTTTTCCTTCTTCTTTTGTTTTTACTTGATGGGGAAGTTTGAACTACTACATTGTATAATCATTGAGATTGAATGGATTAATGTTAGCTTCATGTCTACAGTAATGGTCTAAATTAAGAAAGTTAAATCTTGATTCATATCTAAGCAAGATTTTTTTTTTCTCGGCAAAAGTAATTTCATTAGTCTCTAAAAAAATACAAAGAATAAAGGTGACAAGGACAAGTTAAAACTACTTGAGATCCAAAGAGAAACGTTAGCAAGAAACTAACAAAGAAATGGAAACTCCTTAGATACAGCCAACTCCAAAAAAATCAACACCCACCACAAGACGAGACCGGAACACATAAGGTGTCAAAGGTGACAAATCATGACAAGTTAGTGAGTTAAATTGCTGCAAAAGATATCGATATTGCTCCGTTAGTTAACTTAGATGGAAGCTACAATCAACACTAAGCTGCAAGTACAAGACCATTTAAATAGAAGTCCAAATCAAACGAATTAAGTTAATTTTTCATATGGTGTGGATTAGTATTTCATAGAAGTCGGTCGTCCGGTCGGTCACTAATATATATATTTGGATGAATGTCGCTATAAATCAATTGAAAAACTGCAATGGAAAAAAATGGGGGGATTTTGATACAAGAGGATGCACTTGGTTAATCCAAAGGAAGAAAGGCACGCAGGAGGCTTGGGGGTTGATCCGGCCAACAAACTATGCTCTGCTATCACAATGGTGGTGGAGAGGTTTAATAAAGAAAAATAGTGTTGACTAGGGAACAATTGCTGGCTACCTCAATTTCCCTTATTTTTTTTGGGTACATCGGAAATTCATCAATTAACTGAGGAGCAGAGTTCGGCAACAGATATGGGTTCACAACCATAGACAAATAGTAAAACAAAAGACTAACAGAAGTCAATCACAACAATAGACAATCCTCGATTATCAGCCCTCTGGTTGGCTAAGCGGGGAATATGCATGGTGAGACTGGCACCAGTGCGTGTCATTAGCATCTTCGAGTGCTCGATAATAGCACGATATGGGCGTCTTCATTGATAAATTTGACTGCTAATTATGAGGTGTTTGATTCAATCTCTCTCTCTCTCTCTCTGTCTTTTTTTTATGGTAACTTGTCCGATTCAATCTTTACGTTCATCATACCCTTCTCCAAAATGATGGTTCCTCCTGCAGGCCAGGCTTATAAGATTTGGGTTGACATGCATGTGTTCTGTTGGTTCTATATAAAAATCCCTGCATAGGCTCTAGTATAATTAAAGATGGATGATTTACAATCAAGGTGTTCTCTAGACAGGCTAGCTACTGTGTTCTGGAAATCATAATTGGTTGGGGGATTTTTATTTGTTTGAATGAAATGGAGTATCCAAACTTGCCGCTCCCCGCAAGCGGGGAGGCCTCCGCCTCTCTCCCTCCTCGGATCCTCTCCCCCCCCCCCTTCTTCTTTTTTCCCAGCCCTCCTCGCCTCGTTTTCTCCCGTCGATTGATTTTTCGTGCTCTCAGTTTGGGTGTGGCTGTTTGTTTGGTCTGGCGTGGTCCCCCCTTGCGGCAACTTGTCCGGTGATTGGTGGTGGCCCACAGTCCTTGGTTCCACACGGCGGTCCAGATCTGTCTTGCTCGGGGTCGTCGACGAGGTAATAAGGTGTGCGGTTGGGTTAGAGATTTTTTTTTTTTCCTTTCTAGTTTTTTCTTCTTCTACAAGCTATTTGGGTCTCCCTTGAATCGGTCCGATCTTGTACCAGTTTGGTTTTTGCATATCTGGTGTGGTTGAGGTGGTGGACGAATAATCCGGCGCCTATTGAGGAATAGTCTGTAGATGGTGGTTCGGTGGTGTATCATGGGTTGGTGATCGTCCGTTGGTGTTGATCTGGCTGCTCAACAATTTGACTAGAAGAAGGTGTTGTATATTTCATTTAATTTAAAATTTTCATATAACTTTGGATCCCTTCCATATTAATTAGTCTGTGCACATTTACTCCATTGTCATTGGGATGTCATTGCTTGGCAGAGGAACATTAACCCATGCACATTTACTCCCCTTATTCATTTCCTTGTCTGCCTTGGCAGTCCATCGGCTTCTCTCCCATTCCCTCTTTATGTTTTATGTATTCTTTCAGAGCTATATATTGCATCATTCTTCCTCATCAAATGTACAGAGAAGAAAAAGTACTCTTACACTTCTATAGCAGCAAAACAAAACCATATTCACTCTGTTTTCCAATTTGCATATTACTTTGAAATTACTCCCATATTTTGAGCATATGGGCAATTACGGTTCATGAGTAAGTTTTAGCTACACACAAAGCTTTTCAGAGGATTGTTGAATCTTGAGAGTAGAGCGTCATTCAACCCAGTGCAGAAGGGGACGTATATTCTCTTAAGAGGGCACCACCATACGTGCCTCAATCCACAAGCTTTTTTAATCCCTATTTTTTCTGATTAAGAATTCTATCTTTGTTGCTATTATTACTGTTTTGCTACTAGTTTACAGTAATTCCTACTACTCTATTAAATTTAATCCAACAAAAGGCTGGTCTTCGATCGCCGTGACTTGCTTCGAAGCCTCTCCACTGCTCTGGTTCAAGTGTTTCGGCTCTCGTTTAGTTCTGGCCAGCGTCCTTGTGGACTCTGTGGATTAGTCCATGAGAACAGTTTGCTTGTAGTTGATATTATTGTTGTTCGCCTTCAGATTTTTGTGGTGCTTAGCTTTTAAGGTTTGAGCTGTGGATCTTTTAGATCCTCTGTTATCTAGACCTAGATTTGGTTCTTAAGTACCGATGATTTTGCCAGGCTTGCTTCTGTAGTAGGTGCTTGAGATCGAAATTTAGGTAGTTTTGGTTCTTTTCTATATCTTTTCTAGAATCTGTATTGCTTGATGAGCTTCTTTGAATGAATGACTTCTTCAAAAAAAAAAAAAAAAAAGTTGTGTAATTAGACTCATCAAGACCTAATACTTTCTCTTCCGGCCCCTTCCTTTGAAATATACACAGGGATGGAACCGAGATTTTATAAATGCGGGGGTCGAACAATGAACAAGATTTTAAAATTTCAAGGTTCGAGAATCTAATATATAGTTCGTTTGGTTTAGATTTAGAGGGAGGTTTTTTTGGTAGCAAGTGGGGAGAGATAAAAAAAAATGAGATTAATAATTGAAGGAAAAACTTACAGGAGACCGTGCGCAGAGAGAAAAATTGGAGTTTAATACTCGAAACGAACATATTTTTAAAGTATTTAAATATTTAAATAACACCCAATACAAAATACAATACTTAGGTGTTTTCAACAAACAAAAAAACTATAACTAATATTAATATTTTTTTTAATAAAAAAACCCGGAAACCGTGAGGGGGTCTTGGCCCCCATATGACCAAACTTAAATCAGTCTCTGTCTATACATATTTACGCATCAGTTGGTTACTTACTTTTGCACGTATGGTTAGGAGTTTGGGTTGCGTATTTTCATCTCATTGTACTCATACAATATTTGTGGAAGTTGTTCTCTCTACTGTAAAAATTGCTTGCATCCTTGGTGCGTGCTTGTTTATTTTTCGTTACGCTTCTATTGCGGGTGGGATTGAGTTAATTTTTTGTTAAACTTTCGTTGCATGTGGGGTCCGAGGTATAATCCCAACAATCACAATACAAAGTTTTTTCACATCATGGCTTGTGATAGACACAGATGAAATGCTCTCAACTCCATTGTACTCAATCGAGTTATCATTGATGATCGATCCAGGCCAGCTCAAACATGGGGCTTGAATTATTTTCAGAATTTATACCATGTAGAGTGGGTGGGGAGACTAGGTTTTTCTGCGAACATGTCTGAATCGATTGATGGTCCCTCCGGTGACAGTGAGAACTTGAATAAGGCTTTTTCGGCAGAAGAAATCTGGGGAGCTATTAGATCTTGTGATGGGAATAAGGCACCAGGCCGGGATTGGTTACATATTGTTAGTATTAGGAAGGGCTGGAAGCTCATGAAGGAGGATGTCCTCAAGTTCTTTTGCAGAATTTCATAGAAATGGTAGGCAAAGGGGCTCAACTCCTCATTTGTTGCCCAAGGTTAATAACCCTTTAGTCTTCCAGATTTCAGACCCATAAGTTACGTATAAGATTCTGGCCAAGGTAACACACATAGGCTCAATCAGCCTTTGTTGGTGGTAGAATTAGAAACATACGAGATGGTGGTCTTATTACTAATGAAGTTATAGACGACTGGAGAAAGAGGAAGAGGAAGTGGAGGGGGTTGATAATCAAAGTAGACTTTGACAAGGCAAATGACAAGCTCAATGACTTTCCTCCTATCTATGATGCAGTTGCTAGGCTTTCCATAAACTTGGGTTAAATGGATGAAGGAATGCATATCCTGTGCTTGTGTTTTGGTCTTAGTTAATGGCCCCCCACTAATGAGTTTCTAATGCCAAAAGTGATAATAGAAGGGGACCCTTTGCAGCCCGTTCTGTTCATCACTGGCTGTTCAAGAAAGCGATGGAGGTGGATGTTGTGAAGGGGATCAGAGATATTGCGGATAGAGATACAATAAGTCTAAGTACACTATATCCAACCACTACACCATTTACTACATTTTTTATAGGGTCCACCTACATTTTTTATAGGGTCCACCTCGGGTCTCAAAAAAATACAGAAAAATGTTCATAAATTTTAAAATAATATATTATGGGGCCCTGTAAAAAATTAGCTCCAACAAATATCGGTAAGTATTATTTCTTGATTCGTAGGGGCAAAACTGTGCAGTTAAACAGTTTCGTCCCTACAAATCAAGAAATAATACTTACCAATATCCGTTGGAGCTGATTTTTTATAAGGCCCTATAAAATATTATTCTAAAAAATATGGACATTTTTTTGGAGCTGGAATGAGCCCCACAAAAAATATAGTGAATAGATGTTAGTGTATGTAGCATCTCTTGCAAGATATGCACTGCGTTTGGTTCACAATTTTGGATTGAAAATTTTGAATTAAAATGTAAAAACATGTGATTGGATGAGTTATTTCAAAGATAAGTGAATCCCGTTACTGATACTAACTGGAAGGGAAAAAAAAAAAACTCACGGATAAAGACCCATGGGTTGGCAGGTTGGTACCAATAGTGGGACATCTTTCCCTCTCTCGAGAATAGCTCCTGCTGAATTCAGAGCTCATGTCTGTTTTTAACAGATTTTTTTTTTCCCTTTTTACAAATATCTGTTTTACCGGAGTTAGGAGAGTGGGAAGAATAAGTGAAAAACTGGGAAAAGGAGGGAAATGGAACAGGGCGGGGGCCATTTTTACTGCACATAGTCAGATTTTAAAGTCAAACCTGACTTTGAAAACACTTTTGGGTCCCCATAACTTTTTTTCATTCAAAAATAATTTTATGAAATAAAACTAAAAAGGGGAACGAACAAGAGCATAGTTTTTTGTGATGCTCATGCAGTACGGGGGTGTTTGGGAGGCAACTTTTTGGCTTTTTATTTTTCACTTTTTGCCTTTTTGGCTTTTGAGATTATGATTAGAATGTATTTTGTATTTGATAGAGTGTTTGGACGATATGTGCAGAATGTATTTTGCAGTAAGAGTAGTATTTGGAAGATATGGAATGAAAATGAATTATGGATTGATTTTTTACTATGTTGTCCCCGATTATTAATAATGATATATAATGTATATAAATAATGTTTGAGCTCAATTTATTTAAAATTTAATTCCGAAATTCTGTTATGTACATGGACTGTACATGAACTGTTACGAAAATACCTCCGGTTGGCAAAAGAATATCCGAACCTATTTTATTTTTTCTTTATTTAATTAATACTAATGTTTATACTGTGTATCTTTTTTCTTTTTTATTTATTTAAAACTATTTTAGTGTTCCAATTTTCAATCCGATTGAATTGGTGGAAAGATCTTGTTTTTTTTATCATTTTATCTTTAATGGTCATTATGAAATTTTGAACTCGTAGAATCAAATATCTCTTAGGGCTAATCAACGAGAGCCTTAAAGTCAAAATTTAATTATGGCCATTTAGGATAAAATGATTAGAAAACTAAAATCTTTCCATTGGTTCAAACGGATTGAAATTTGGAACACTTAATTTTTTAACTAAATTTTTTTTATGTACATGAACTGGTGTCCCCGTTTTTTTTAATTATATTTTTATTATTTCAATTATTTTTTGCTGTTACTTTTCCATGGCAAAGTGGGAATTATTTCAAAAGAAAGAGGGTAGAGATGTCATTCTGCCATGGCTGGATTTGAAAATGGGAAAATGGGAATTTGAAAAGCTCCTAATACCAGATTCTCTCTTTTATTCTAGAAACGGAAAAATGCAAAACCCATTTTGCTCAAAACCCATTTTCCCTTTTATTGCCAAACACCCAAAATCCAAAAATTAGAATTGGAAAATGTAAAAATGGCCAATCCAAACACCCCCAACATCGGTTGTTCTATTATCCACCCATTGCGCGTAACCTAAGAATGGACTTTTTCCGCCGACGGACGCAAAACTGACAGGCCTCAGTCTCCTGTCTTCTCTGTACTCTGGCTCCCTATCATTATTGTCTATCTAGAACAGTCATTCATGCCTCTTTCTTTTGAAATGGCAACTATACGCTTCACTTTTACATGCTTCACCAAATTTTGCTTTCTATCTAGTTTAGAATCTAGATTTTAAAGAAAACATGACGAAGGCTCAAGATTTCCGAGAAATATTTTTTCCCAATCGGTTCCCGTGTAATTCTTTGACACACTATAGCAGGAATTGGAATATTGATCAATCTCCTTGTGCTTACACCTTGGGTCTCACACAAATACTTCCTTCGTCCCAATTTAAATGTTCCTTAAATGTTTTTTTGTGTATTTTCAAATCTCCAAAACATATACTTTTGCGTATTTTTTTATTTTCTTACACTAAATTAAAGTACTCAATGAAAATTAAGAAAAGTACTATGTAGAAATATATTTTTTGGGATTTGAAAATGAACAAAAAATCGTATGAGACATTTAAATTGGAATGAAAGGAGTACTAATTTAAGCAGTCAAATAATTTTTTTAAAGAAAATTAACATCGATTAATCATAAGTGCTTTATTCAATAATTCATTTTTCCATTCAAAATTCATGATCTTGAAATCTAAATAAATTTTGTACATAAATCAGTTCCAATGGATACCCACACTCAGATAGAGAGACTCGAACTTCTAATCTCTTAAAGAGATGCAACAGTCCTCACTAATCGATTCAATTGTCTAATTTTTTTCACTAGAATTAGAATAATTGATTGAAAAATTGTACTCCCTCGGGCCCAAATTGGATGTCAATTTTTGATATCCGTGTCAATTTCAATTCCTTATATCTTTCAATATTGATCTCAAAAAATATGCAATATGGATCTTGTTTGATAGTTCTCGATTAGTTCTATTATACAACGTTTTCAAACTCATGAAAAATATTATAGATTAAAAGATATAAACGATGAAAAATGACATGAGTTTGTCATCCTTTTTGGAACGGAGGGAGTAGTAATAAATTCAGGATCAAATTAAACTGTTTTTTTTAAGACAACTTGAAAAATAATGTTACATTTGAGGAACAACTTAAGCACAACTCCGGTTGGTTTTGAAAAAACAAAGAAAGTAAACTTGAGTTTCTTGTTTATCCTTTTCCTTTTTTTAAAAAAAAAATGTCAAATTTGTTAGTTTTGTTTTAAAAGTTATGAATTATTGATTGATTTCGAAGAGATCGAGGATAC
The DNA here is from genome assembly GCA_019656275.1 of Rhododendron kiyosumense. Classification (NCBI taxonomy): domain Eukaryota; kingdom Viridiplantae; phylum Streptophyta; class Magnoliopsida; order Ericales; family Ericaceae; genus Rhododendron; species Rhododendron kiyosumense. The sequence continues at coordinate 82,663 of BPLS01000277.1, read as the reverse complement.
AAAAAAGTACACAATTATGATCGAAAGTCATAATTTTTTTTTAAAAAGACAAAAACAAGTAAAAAAAACAATCTTTTTTGACTTGTTTTTATCTTTTTTAAAAAATAGTCTATTGGATTATTTTTGTCTTTTTAAAAAAAAATTATGACTTTCGATCAAAATTTTTGTATCATTTAATTTCTCTTATCAAGACAAATCAATAATCCATAAAAGTTTGAAACAAAATTAACAAATACGAAAAAATTTGAATGAAGTCAAAAAAAAATTGAGTTTATTTTTTCTTCCGAAACCACCTGGAAGCGAATCAAAAAATTAAACAAGAAAAAATCTGTCTTGGCTGATACAGAAAATTGGATGGACTGGGGTATCCGTTTCATGATTCATTCAAGTCAGAAGTAGGAGTATCTTTTGCTAGCCAAGGGAGGCCAGGGGAGTAGTGGTTTGGGGTAATGTGGTCATTTAAGTTTAAAAGCGAAGCATTTCTGTAGCACTTGACAGTGTTCTGAGACGGACAACCAATCCAATAAAAAAGTCGGCGTGTGTGTTACATTATAGTCTGCCCTCAAGGCTGATTTTAGCATTTGCCAATAAAAATTAGGAGATTTTCGATGTTTCGAGTATTTTTTTTTTCCGGTAAATGGTTTTGAAGTAATTTCTGGGCTGAGGATTAATTTTCATAAAACTGTGATTTGTGGAGTGGGTGCGGATGATATTCAAATGCGTGGATTTGCTTCTTAGATGCAAGTGCAAAGAATTCCCCACCAAGTACCTTGGTCTACCTTTGGGGGTTACCCCGAGGTTAATTTCCACTTGGAATTGAGGCTGGCATCATCACGCAAGAGGAGATTTCTGTAGTTTTCGGGTAGGTTAACACTCTTGAAATCCTGTTCTTAACAGCAAGGACGGAATTAGGATTTTACCTTAGTAGTGGCGAAATATATACTAAAAAAATTTAGTGGTGGCGAGACTGTATAAGTTGGACATAATTTTTTGTTTTACACATAATAATTGTATTTTCTAAAATTCTTGACCACCACTAGACTCCCTGATCCCATCCTTGCTTAACAATCTCCCAATCTACAGTAGAACTGTGTTCAAATTACCCAAAGGTGTAATCAAAGTGCTGGAGAAAATTCAGTCCACTATTTCGTGGGGAGGGGATGAAACGAATAAGAAGTTACACTTAGTTAGCTGGGAGAAAGTATCGATGAAAAATGCGAAAGAGGGTCTGGGGATGACAAGGATCAAGCAAACGAATGACGCTTGATTACTATTATGGTGGTGGAGGTTCGGAGTGGATAGGCTCTCTGGAGGAGAATCATCTGCTCCAAGTATAACCCGCAGCATTCTGATTGGTACCCAGATTGCCACCTAGTCCGAAGGTATCAGCAATCAGGAAGGACTTGTTCATGACAGATGATAGAAATCCATCTATGCAGAGCAAATTTAGTGATAACCTGAAGTTTGTGGTGGGCAGTGGCTGTCAAATTTCATTCTGGTGTTGTCTTGGGCCGGGGATAATAATTTGAAGTCTTTCTTTCCAACACTATTTAGTGTGTCAACTTTAAAGGAAGTTACGCTTCAAGAGATGTTCATTTTGAAGGGTCAGAATGTAGATTTGGAGTTTCAATTCAGAAGGCATTTGTAAGACTAGGAAATGGAGGAGCTGGGAGCTCTGCAAGCAGTACTTCAAAATTCTCCTCAGTTGCAGCTCACCAATTCAGATTCAATCCGCCGGGCCACTGATAAAGAAAAAAAATGTAAAAACCAATCAGGACCTGGTAACTTTGTTCTTCATCATGGAACTTGATTCTCGAACCATGCAAATCTACGAAACCCCAACCTCACACGAAAAGAGACTGTTAAAGCAATAAACAAACCAACAGTTGATCAGGCCAAAATGAAGCTATCTATTCTCAGTACTAGAACAGAGAACGTGCCCGTGCAAGGCACTGGTTGTTATCCATTAGGATAGGTCTTTGCTGCGATTCTCACGGTCTTAAATTGTAATGCGCTTCTATATGAAATACAAAAAGAAGGAAAATAAATGCAGGGCGAGGTCGCAAGGATTGACAGGAGCACCACAGTTAGAATCTAATTTTTTTGATAAATTCAACGTCTATTGAGTGCAAATGCTACAAAGGTATTGATTGGATTTTAATTTCTAAACACTATATAAAACATGTATAAAACAATCCAACCATACAATTTGACCTACAAAATAATTGAAGGATCCTCACATGTATAAAGATATCAATCCGAGTTCTTTCTGAACTGAACTTGTAGTAGCTGCGTTTTACAAAGATTCATGAGATGCAGCCACTTCACAAATGCAAAAACAAAGCACACATGGACAAGAACGTTACTCCAAACAGTTTTTCTGAACAAATTCAACATGTTGCAGACTCAGTTTTGGGTAATCAACACTAGTTGCTCCCTTGCCATAAATCAGAGTTAGAAGATGACCATGACTTCAATGTCATGGCAGGCCAACATAATAGCTACGAAACACAAAATATTAAGGTTCTTCTCCTCGGGGGGAGTCTGCGCATCACTACATAAGTAGCTTCTGCACGATTTTATACTATTAGCGAATTTTTTTGTGCTCAGCTGAAATTTTGAGCATATATTCTAGAGGCTACTCCACTTATTGTCAATTGGTTTTAGGTTTGAACCCTCCAAGAAAATCTAACAAATATGCTATTAAAACATGACAGTTTCTAAACAATGTACCACTAATCCATCATGCATTCCTTGTGAAACTATTCGACTTTGATGTCTATGTACCGCATTATGAACAATATCCACTCACAAGTTGCTCAAAAATTGTACAAGACCCCATCCATGACATCAACTATTTGTCTGCAAAACTTCATTCGGTATATCATCAACACTTGCTGCTTCCACAACGTGCATTAGTCAAGCTCAATTAAGGCTCTATTTGGATCTTGGATTTTTTAAGGGAAGAGGAAAACTTGGAAGATCTAACCGTTCACCAACCATTGGATCCATCAAGTTTTTCCTTTCCCTCCCTTTCCTTTCCCTTCCACAAATTGTTGATCCCAATACAGGCTAACAGTCCACCTCAAAAATCAATGCACGTTGATCCTAAAGCCACAAATTCCTATATGCAAATGGTCCTCCCTGAGACATATGATATGAAACCTGGGTCCTTTGAGACAAGCAAATCCATCAACCTTTCATTAGGTCCTACATGCTTTCTTTGATGATTTCTGAGAGGCTAACTCCAGGAAGGCGAATGTTTCCCAAGCTACATTCTTGCAGTTTCTCTAATTTTTAACACTTGTGTCTCGTACGTCCCGTAGGTGAGCTTTCGTGTTACCATTGTTCTCATAGTGCAATCCATGGTTTTTTTTAAACTGTTGTTGCACTCCAGTCCATTTCACCATTGCTAGGATGCTAGTGGTAATGGGGCTAATAAGAGGTACTGATGCAGAATGAAAATATTATATTATTTAAGAAATAGAATATTCAGTTTTCATTATTTTGGCTATAAATTCTTGTAGGAGATTCTGATTAAGTGACGTATGTTTTGGTAAGTTTCTTTTATTCTCTGGTAATTAAATTTGGCAATAGCTCAAATCTTTTGATTTTGGTAATTAATTAGTCAATTACCGGGATTCAACTTCCTGTTTTGGTGTTTCTTTTTCGGTTCTAGTTTTCTACTATAAAATGGGTTGTATGGTGACACTAAAGGGTTGTTTTTTTTATTAATGAAAATTGAGAGTTTCCTCATAATTGTGTGTTCGAAGAGGGAGTATCTCTTGTTCATATCTATTTGTATGCGTGTTTCAAAGAGAGAATTTTTAACATAAGCAAGTTCGTGATCTCTTCTTACAAATAATTTTGTAAAAGAAGGCTACCTTGCATCAGGTACTTGGACTAACTTTTGAGAATCGTCCTTTACAAATGTGCTGACTATGAATGGTTGCCCAAAAAAGACTTAGCAAGACTTGAGGACTATAGCTCAGTGGTAGATGGAGGAACCATGACCCTAAGGCGAGGGGAAACAGGGACGTTTTGCTGCAAAATCATACCTCAAAATCAAAGCCGAAAGACATCAAAGAGGGTAGGCCTAGAGACTCAAATCAATTTTTGTGCTTATTATTCTTTCAGTGTTCTGAGAGCAGCCACTTTGTGCATATTGTCAAATGTTAGGTCTACCTCCAATGATTGAGGACTAGATGAGTTCTGTTATTGTTGTCCACCAAATAATCACAACCTTACAATTAGTCAAATGATCATTAGTATACAACCAAAACTAGAAGTACCACCATGAGAGTAGCCACTTTATACATATTGACCCCGTATGCACTAGTTCATGATTCCACATAGTTGCTATCATTTCCATTTTTCCCTCCATTTCAATCATGTTTCCAAAATGAAACAGAAATGTTTATGTTTATGGGCGGATCGAAACGACCTACTGAAGTAAAATAATATATTGATACTTGGGCAGGGCAACCCAGGAGAAACAAAGTTGTGCGCTGGCCATCTGAACTTACAGGTATGGGACCATATGAGGGCAAAGCGGACGCTATTGCACTGGGCGGGGGACGGTCGTTAATCGATGTGGACATCTATTGAGACCACTTATTTTCCATTGGTCTAGAATATTCTAGAGAGTTGCTTTTTGAGCAGTAGTTCCTAGCGCCTGGCCTTTTCTTAGCCGGCTAGTAACTCCGTTCCTATAGTTAATTATAAGATCCAAGTATCCAACTCGTTCCCCACATCCTGATCGATGGTTATGGTTCAACCCGGCCAACATCTTTTCGAACTTCTGTTCCTTTTCTGCCTTTCCGCTTGCTACCTGCGCTAAGTCCTTTCCTTTGGGAAGTCATTCCAGGCAATAAAGCCAATCAGGGAGGAAAGCAAGTCAGTCAATGATCTGTCGAATAAATCTGTTTCTGGCCCTGGGCCACAGCCAACCACCATCCTGAATAATAGACACCACCCTTGTAAATAAAGACCTATCCAGATTGTAAACCACAGAGTCACCAAATTAATCTATGGAACAATGGCCCAAGAGGGTGCCAACTGCCAATTATCAAGCCACACAAAAACATTTATGCCATTCCCCACAACCAGGATTGGAATCGATTATGGCTTAACCATAGAAGTCGGTTCGTCCCACTAATATGTTTGGATGAATGTAGCTAAATCAATTGAAAAACTGCAATGGAAATTAAAAAAATGTGGGGATTTTGGCACAAGAGGATGCACTTGATTAATCCAAAGGAAGAAATTAGGCGCGCAGGAGGCTTGGGGGTTAAGGGAATATTGATCAGGCCAACGAACTATGCTACCTCTTCTAGCAAAATGGTGACATGTGTTCTATAATTCATGATGAATGATTTACAATCAAGGTGTTCTCTACCTCTAGAGAGCTAGCTGCTACTGTGTTCTGGAAAAATGGTTGGGGCATTTTTATTTGAAAATTGAGTATCCAAGGTTGTGTTGGCTGCATTCTTTTTTAACTTTAATCTTTTCCCTTCGTTTTATGTAGTTTGTTCGTTTTTCCTAAATTATTGTTGAATTTGCGTGATATTTTTTAGATTAATCATTTATCTCGACGAGAGGAGTCTAAAAAATACAAAATTACGACCGAAAATAACAAAAAGTTCACTAAAGACGAACAAAGTGTCAAACAGCTGTCTTATTTGTCTAAAATAACATCTTATTAATTTGAATATTTTCAACATCAATCCATATTTTTATACATTTTCGCCAATTCGTCTCGTCGAGTCTCGACGAGACGAATGATTAATTCAAGAAATTACGACGAAAAACTAAACAAAAAGTTACAAAAAAATAAAAACAAATATCAAAATAAATTCCAGACTTATATACAGTATAAGTTAAAAAGAACGCAGCCAAATTTAGACTCATCATTACATGATACTTTCCCTTCCCCTTCCTCTCTGTACATATTTATGCATCAGTCGGTTATAGTTTCCGTTTGTAGCGGTGCCTTTCCTTGAATGTTTTGTTGGATGTAGCTATGCTTTTTGATCGATGTTGGTTGCAGCCGCTTGTGCTCCTCATCTTTTACCCTCGATATACCCTTTTAGCTTTCTAAATGAAGTTATTTTTTTGCCGAGAAAAAAACATCTCAGCATATTTGTTTATTGTCCATTTTTCCTTTTGCTTCTTAATTTAAAGACTCGAAAATTCTTATTTTAATTTTAAATAACTTCAGCTTAGATAAATGTTCATAACATATTGTTCGGTTTGATTACATAATTCGTGTGGCTTGGCTTGGTCTTCCCATGTCTGCTGAAATGCTGAATGAAAATGTCAAGCTAATTATGAAGGAAAATTGATGGCTTTCCTAACTTTTCCCATGTCTGTTGAAATTCTGAATGAAAATCTCAAAGCTAAATATGAAGAAAATGGATGGCTTTCCTAACTTTTTCCATGTCAGCTGAAATGCTGAATGAAAATGTCAAGCTAATTATGAAGGAAAATGAATGGCTGTCCTAACTTTTCTCATA
>BPLS01000277.1:57204-76138 GCA_019656275.1 Rhododendron kiyosumense | reverse complement strand
TCTGCTGAAATGCTGAATGAAAATGTCAAAGCTAAATATGAAGGAAAATGGATGGCTTTCCTAACTTTTTCCATGTTTGTTGAAATGCTGAATGAAAATGTCAAAACTAAATATGAAGGAAATTAGATGGCTTTCCTAACTTTTCCCATGTCAGTTGAAATGCTGAATGAAAATATCAAGCTAATTATGAAGGAAAATGGATAGCTTTCCTAACTTTTCCCATGTCAGCTGAAATACTGAATGAAAATGTCAAAGCTAAATATGAAAGAAAATGGATGGCTTTCCTAACTTTTCCCTGCTAAAATGCTTAATGAAAATGTCAAAGCTAAATATGAAAGAAAATGGATGGCTTCCCTAACTTTTCCCATGTCTGCTGAAATGCTGAATGAAAATGTCAAAACTAAATATGAAGGAATATAGATGGCTTTCCTAACTTTTCCCATGTCAGTTGAAATGCTGAATGAAAATATCAAGCTAATTATGAAGGGAAATGGATAGCTTTCGTAACTTTTCCCATGTCAGCTGAAATACTAAATGAAAATGTCAAAGCTAAATATGAAAGAAAATGGATGGCTTTCCTAACTTTTCCCTGCTAAAATGCTGAATGAAAATGTCAAAGCTAAATATGAAAGAAAATGGATGGCTTCCCTAACTTTTCCCATGTCTGCTGAAATGCTGAATGAAAATGTCAAAACTAAATATGAAGGAAAATGGATGGCTTTCCTAACTTTTTCCATGTCAGCTGAAATGCTAAATGAAAATGTCAAGCTAATTATGAAGGAAAATGGATGGCTTTCCTAACTTTTCCCATGTCTGCTGAAATGCTGAATGAAAATGTCAAAGCTAAATATGAAGGAAAATGGATGGCTTTCCTAACTTTTTCCATGTCTGCTGAAACGCTGAATGAAAATGTCAAAGCTAAATATGAAGGATAATGGATGGCTTTCCTAACTTTTCCCATGTAAGTTGAAATGCTGAATGAAAATGTCAAGCCAATTATGAACGAAAATCGATGGCTTTCCTAACTTATTGGATGAAATAGCCATTTACATGATTCATATAAAGTAGTTTGTCACTAACAAAAAACTTAACGTTCTCAACTACTCTCTCTCTCTCTATACTTTTTCTTTCTCTCTCTCTATACTTTCCGCCGTCTAGAGTTCTCCGCCTGGGGGGGGAGGCGCCGCCTTCTCCCTCCTCCCCCCGGGCGCTCCCCCCCTCCCTTCCTCTACCTTTTCCTTTTCTCTGTCATTTCCGGTCGCGCCCTGTTGCCTTTCGCCTTCTCCGATCACCGTTTGCCCGCTGGAAACCACATCTGGGGGTTTCCGGTTTGTCCTAACGGCTAGGCGCGGCGGTGGTTGGTGAAGGCGGATCACGTGGTCTCTGCGCCAGCTGTGCTCTTGGGTGCGGTCGGTCTCATGCCTAACGGCAAGGCGGAGATCTCGTGGTGGTGGGTCGGTTGCAGATCTCGGGTGGCGTCGTCGGGTGGCGGTGCTGGTCTGTTCTGGCTTGTAGGTGGTGGATGTCGGCTCGGCAGCGTGCGGCGGCGTATGGAAGCTTGGCTACCGTTTTCCCAGCCGTTTGTGAGGGCCAAATCGCTGGTTTCTCGGCGGCATCTTGTGGATTCCGGCTGCTCGTGGGTGTCGCGGCGTCGTCGACTGTTGGGTTGTCGTCAGGGTGGGCGGCGGCGGCGGCGGCAAGTGGTGGCGGTGATCTGGTCCAGTGCAGTTTGGGAGTCGGGCTTAGGGTTTTGGCTTGGCCCGTTTGGGCTTTGCCTAGGTTTTGGATTGGATGTGTGTTGAATATCTGGGCTTAAGGCCCATAGGGTGTTTGGAACTGTTTTGTGCTGTATTGTTCATATCTGGGCATACTTAGGCCCATTAGGTGTTGTGGGCTTGTCCCAATAGGTGTTCTTCCAACTTTTTGTTGGATTCCCCTTCCCCCTCCCCCAACTTGATGTACCATTGTCAAGTTTCTTAATAAAATTTTATTGCCGATCAAAAAAAAAAAACCAAAAAACTTAATTTAAATAGTGCTGTTAGAATGATTAGATTTTTTTTTTTTGAATGGCAATTAGATTAGCATCTTTGAGGAGGATTTGAACACCTGACATCCTTACTCTTAGCACCTAATTGCACCGTTTGATGCTGTTGGGCCAAAGGCCCCTCTGCAATTCAAATAATTTCTTCCGAGGTATAAATTCTAGAAGTAAAAAATTCATGCTAACGTAGAGCAAATAAGGCAAAAGCAAAAGAGGAATCCTAGGTGATAAAAACAGGGATGGGAATAGGTGGTACAATCATCACACACAAAAAATACTCTATCGACAGCAAAACAAATTTTTTTTCATTTTAGCAAAGCCTATTTCGCAGGAGAGTACTTTTCGGTGGAAAAATTGAAACTGTAGGTCTCACAACTTTCTTAGTAACAGAGCACACATGCAAAAAATTGAAGTTGAAATTGATTTTTGAGTTTTTTATAAAAACATCCCTCAAACTATCATCAGGTTTTTTACCTAGTCCTCGAACTACCAAAATCGTTTACTTCATCCTCGAACCATCCGATTCCAATCCATTCAGTCCAATTCCAAACGGCAGTTAAGAAATTGGACGAAAAACCACATACTATTCATGCGTGTACTATTCATCCAAGCATTTAATTTTTTTGGGGTTATTATGGATCTACAAAGATGATTCAAACCGTTAAGTTATTCTTAAAATATTTTTTTTATGAATTTCTGAAAATAATTAGCTCAATTCGATAATGGTAAGGATCGTTTTAGCATTTAGAGCGCCCTAAGAATTTTGAAACACCCTATGAATGTTTGCTAAAATAGCCCTAACGTATATCGGATTGAGGTAATTTTAATCAAAAATCCATAAAAAAATATTTTAAGAATAGCTTACTGTTCAAATCATATTTGTAGGATCTGTAATGACTAAAAAAATTAAACGCTTGGATGAATAGTATACGCATTTCAAACAAGTCCCTGTTTCAAACTTTGACATTTTCTATTTTTTAAAATTTTTTTATTAGACCATTACAAATCCTATAAAAATTATTCAAAAGGTAAGCTATTCATAAAATATTATTTATGAATTTCTGAAAAAAAGAAGAAGCTCAATCCGGTATAAGTAAGGGTTGTTTCAATAACATTTGTAGGTAGGGTGTTTCAGAATTCTTAGGGCGTCCTACGAATGCTGAAATGGCCCTTGCCATTATCGGATTGAGCTAATTATTTTCAGAAATTCATAAAAAAATATTTTAAGAATAACTTAGCAGTTTGAATCATTTTTATAGATCCTTAATAACCCAAAAAAAAATTAAATGCTTGGATGAATAGTACACGCATGAATAGTATGTGGTTTTCCGTCCATTTTCTTAACTGCCGTTAGGAATTGGACTGAATGGGTTGGAATCGGATAGTTCGAGGACGAAGTAAACGATTTTGGTAGTTCGAGGACTAAGTAAAAAACCTGATGATAGTTTTAGGGATGTTTTTATAAAAAACTCTTTTTTAGTTTTCCATACTTTCCGTGCAACTGAACAAGGCTTCTGAAGCCCATTCTATTGTCGTAATCGTTAAAGCGGCCCAATCCCGTGCTCAGGCCCACGCCTAATTGCCTAGTTTTTATTCTCAAGAATCCACCGGAAGCTAAAATGAGGGCCCAATATGTATTTTGATAATTGATACCCGACAAGAAAATGCTGAGAACATTTGTTAATGATGAAAATATCCTTAGTGAGTATTAATTATCAAAACACCGTCATTGACCGTTATTTTTCCAAGGTATTTTTTTTCGCATAAACATGCTAGCCCACATAGAACTGATAGAAGCGCATTAATTTTTCAACGTACGTGAAAAATGAAAATAAACATGTTTAGACAGTTTGAATCTCAGCCACGGAACATTTTTTTTTATTATTATAACAAATTTGGCTATCACGAAAAACTGGCAGAGTTATCCCAATCTTCCCCTGCTTCAATCGATCGTTGCGAAATGACTGATTAATGCGGCTGAGACTAGCTACCGAGTAATTTCTCCACAAGGAGAACATGAGAAAGAGGTCAACCCCCGAATGTCAGGATCCTTTACCAACTCGAGCATACAAGTTTCGTCCAAGGACACCCAAGCTTCGACTCCTGTCCCGCATTTGGTATCCATTAAAGAAACCATTTCAAGCGGCAAGCAAACGTTACTCACCGAACAAGGCTTCCCCCAACCGAAATCGGTCTCGTACAGAGGAAACCCGCACATGCTCGTGAAATGGTGCACGTCCACATTCTCGTCCAGCGTAGATTTTCTCACCTGGTTGAGAAAATTCGCTACCGCAGAGAAAACTTGGTCGCCGCTGGAGAGTTCTGCGAAGGTTGAGAGAGAGCTCCGAATGGATTCCCTTACGAGGCCCAGCAAGTGATGACGGTTTGGCACCGTAGTACTGTTCTGTTCCGGAGCAAATTCGATCGGAGTTGACATGTAAAAGTTTCCAGAAGGATTTTCAGGTGTGGATAGGGCTGTTCTACCTGTTGGGGATTTTAGTTAGCTGCCAAATATCCAGTCCTGGGAATATATGTTTTGATAGATTAAACTAGATATGGATCAAGAAAATCAAGCAACATAATTTAAGTTTTGTAACTTGAAATTCCAATCATACCTCGCAAATTTACAGCTAACGACATAACAGAGCTCCTCAACTTCCCTTCATTCCTTGCTCGAGAGGCCAAAATTAGAGCCTTCCACACGGCTGATATCACCACCTCCACCCTACTAGGTTTCTGTTCTCCGCCGGAACCACCAACTTCCGCCTTTAACTCTTCTATCTTTGCTGCATCAAACAAGAACACCCTAGTAACAACCTTGACGCTGATGCCGGGGCCGCTAAAGTTTGGTGGTGGAATATTGACAATCTTCCATGCAATATCTCTAGGTGGGAACAACGAGAATAGATCAAAACACGGACTGACCACTTCTCCGATCCCCAACCGACTCGCGGTGGCCCACGCTTGGATAAACATACTGCCGGTGAACCCATCGGCTATCACATGGGAAGCGTGCACACAAATGACCAGTCCACCACATTCAAAAACCGAGACTTGAATTGCTACCATGGGTGCAGTTGGTAAAAAAGCAAAGCCTATATCCCACGGCACAAAATGGTTCAGCAACTCAAGTTTTTCAGGGCATAAAGAGAGGAACTCGTCGAGCGTGAGATTTACTTTGGCTTCGAAAAACTCCACCCCTTGATCGCTGCAATCCACGATGAGGTCTTGTTTGATGAACCTCCCTGACTGAGGGTGGAACACGGTTAAGACATCTGATAAGGATTGTTGTAGCTTTTGTAGCTTTTCGTTGGAGGTGGAGATTCCATCGGATGGGTAGAAAAAAAGGAGGGGGATATGAGCCGGAGGAGCCAATTGATCAAAGAATGACAGTTTGTGTGTTTTGAGATGGTTTGGAGTTGGAGTTGTGGGTTTTATGGATTTTCTAGACAAGATTTGGACCTCCATGGGTTAGGCTTTTTGGGTTGGAAATGGCACCAATATAGGATGTAGATCGAAGTGCAGCAAGTCTCTTCTATATATGTCCAAATTGAGAGCAATACGTGTAGGCTTTCTAAGTAAGTTGTAACAAACATGAGCGTGTGTTTTGGTGTGATAAATCTAACAGCAAGTCTGTTGACACAGACTTTTTGACACACATATCTTGCACAGATCATTGTTTGGGATCTATTATGGGTTCCACACAAATAATTCGAGCTGTTTATTAAATATAAAACATTTTTTCAAGCGCTCCTGTGAAAAATTAGATCAATCTGATACCTATAAGTACTTGATCCAACCATCTAACTTTTTATTATTCTGAAATTTGAATAAAAACTTAGATGATTGGATCAAACACCTACATATATCGGCATTAGCTGATTTTTTACGGGTACCCTTGAAAAAATTTATTACATTTAATGAATGGTTTGGATTATTTGTGAGTGATCCGTAGTGGACTCCACACTAGATCTGTGCATGCAATATGTGTATATATACCGTGTGAGTAACAGTGTTCTAAATCTAAATGCACAACAAATGCTGAACAGAGGTGCTAGAGGTACAGAAATAGCTGTACAAACAGCTCGCACAGATCCGTTTTGGGACCCGATTTGGGTCCAACAAAGATGATCGAAGCCGCTCATTTTGTTCAAAACTTGTTTTTTAGGGTCTTTGTAAAAAATCATCTCAATCCGATATCGGTAAGAATGTTTACGAATCATCCAACTTTACTTCCAAATCGGGTCCAAAATGAATCTGTGCAAGCTGTACTCATATCATTTCTGAATGTTGAAGCAATTTTTTTTGGTTAGAAAAAAGAAAACTAATAAATTATGCGGCAATGGCAGTGCAAGATTTGTACTTTACTCAATTAATTTTATGGGAAAAATACAATATGGTCTTATTGTTTCAGCAATGACAGAAATATACGAGTACAATATATGGGCAGAATCAGGTTTTCAAGAATCACAAAATCAACATATATTTGAAGTTCTACACCAACATGAGATTCGGATCAACACATTTTCCAATGCATTTTCAATCACATGATAACACGTTCGAATAACAGGACATGATCATCAAGTGATTAAAAAATGCACTGAAATATAAAAACATGCGAACTTCATTCGATAGATGAGTCCTTAGTCCCAATTTAGTACGTTGATACTTAGATATACTTCAGGGTTTCATTTGTTAGCGAATCCGCAAACACAAATTGGCAGGTCTGATCTAGATCAGCTTTTCCAATTGTCGCGCTCTAATAGGGCCGAACTGTAACGTGCACACGCGAAGGCAAAGCCGGCCCGAGACAAGCTACGAAATAATTTTCCCATCGGTAGAACATGAGGAAGCGGCCAACCCTGATATGTCAGGATCCTTTTCAAATTCAAGCATTCGAGGTTCGTCCAAGCTGACCCAAGCTTCGATTCCGGTCCCGCACTTCGTATCCATTAAAGCGACAAATTCCACGGGCATACAAACGCAAGTCACCAAACAAGGCTTCCCCCAACCAAAATCAGAATCATAAAGAGGGAATCTGCTCCTGCTTGTCAAATGGTGCACGTCCACTTCCTCGTCCAGTTTAGATTTTCTCACTTGGTTGAGGAAATTTACTGCGGCCGAGGAAATTTCGTCGCCGTCGGAGAGTTTTTCGAAGGTTGTGAGAGAGGTCATTATGGATTCCCTTATGAGGGGTACCAAGAGGTGATGGTCCGGCTCCGTGGTGTTCTGTTCTGGTTCGAATTTGATTGTAGTTTCCATGTAAAAGTTTCCGCCAAGATTCTCTGCCATGGGTAGGGCTGTTCTACCTGTTGGGGATAGAATTCGTTAGTTGCCAAATATCAAGTATATTACTCCTTCCGTCCCGATTTGTTTCTCCACAACTTATTTATTACTTCTTTCGTCTATTTTTAAGTATCCTACTTTGTAATTCTAAATTATTAAAAAGACATCATCATTATACCTTTCACATTAACTTTTTTCTTCACTTTTCCTACTCACACATTATCATTACACTTTTACTTACTAACTTTTTAAAATGAAATATATACTTTTAAGGACAAAATAGATAATGTACCAACTTTTACTCATTAACTTTACAAAATGAACTCTTATTAAGGGACAACTCAAAATGGAATACTGAACTCTAAATTAGGGACGAATTGAGTATTTGTTAATGGAAGTGGAAGTGGCCAACCCCGTAATTTCAAGATCCTTTTTGACCTTACTAAACCAAAATTGCTGACTCCATAAAAGCAAAAGCCAAAACAACAATCCACAACTTATTTGTTACTTAACGGAAACACGTATAATTTGAAGGAAACATGTTTACTACCAGAATCAGGAGTTCAGGGGAGAACATCTGACATATCAAGTAGTAATTTTTTGCTCGGTAGGGCATCCTAAAGCTTTCCTTCATCAGATTTTGCAGCTTGGTTTCATAATTTAAGTGCAGGGAATTTTACCATCTTCTGGGGCCAGGTTTGGCCTAGTGATTGTATAACACCATTAATTCTTGTGACTTTACCAGGTCAAATCCTATATATAAAAAAGAATTTAATACCTATTTTGGTTGGTAATTAAGTATAGGGTTATAGTAAAGTAGCTTGGTTCTTTTATCCTTTCATATGAAAAAAAAAATTCATCCAAAAAATAAATGACAGGATCCATAACATTGAATCCATGAAACTATCCATTAAAGAAACCTCATGGATCCAGTGTCATGAACTGTGCCAGGCCTAAATGATCAAATTGTACCTCGCAAATTTACTACAAAGAGCAAAACAGAATTCCTCAGCTTCCCCTCATTCCTTGCTCGGGCGGCCAAAATCAGAGCCTTCCACACAACCGCTGTCACCACCTCCACCCTGCTAGGTTTCCGTTCTTCCCCAGAACCACCAAGTTTGTCCTTCAATTCCGCCATCTTCGCTGCATCAAACAAGAACACCCTAGTAACAACCTTGCGGCTAAAGTTTGGTGGTGGAATATTGATAGTCAGCTCCCTGGCAATATCTCTCGAAGGGAAAATGGAGGGAAGATCAAGCCTTGGCCGGACCACTTCCCCGATCCCCAACCGACATGCGGTCGCCCACGCATTAATAAACGCCACCATGGTGACCCCATCAGATACCACATGGGAAGTATGCATACAAATGACTAGTCCACCACATTCAAAAACCGTGACTTGAAATGCTACCATAGGTGTAGTTGGTAAAACAGTAAGCCCTATATCCCATGGCACAAAATGGTTCAAAAGCTCGAGTCTTTTAGGGAGCAAAGAGAGCCACTCCTTGAGTTGAACATTCACCTTGGCTTCAAAAAATTCAACCCCTTGGTCACTACAATCTACGATGAGGTCTTCTTTTATGAACCTCCCTGATTGAGGGTAGAATAGGGTTAAGGTATCTGACAGGGATTTTTGTAGCTTTTGTAGCTTTTCATTGGTGGTGGAAATTCCATCAGATGGGTAGAAGAAGAGGAAGGGGATATGAATTGGAGGAGCCACTTGATCAAAGAGTGACAGTTTGTGAGTTCTGAGATGGTTTGGAGTTGGAGTTGAGGGTTTTATGAATTTTCTAGAGAGGACTTGGACCTCCATGGTAGCTAGAGCTAGGCTCTTGGGGTTTAAATGGCAGCAATAGTTTAAGATATTGAAGTGCGGCAAGTCTCTTCTCTCAATTTATAATATCAATCAAGATTGATAAGAGGCAAAGCAAACTATTGGTTTACTAGCTATATCTAACAAATCCAAAGAAGCTAGGCAGCATCTTCCATTCCATTTAGGTGTTGAAATTTCTGTAAGTTTTAAGAGGAGATCACAAATCGGTGTCTCTCTTTTTTAAAGTCCCGTAATAAAAGTGATTTTTAATTTTGTCCTAATCAAAACTCAAATTTACATTTGATTTTACTATAACATGAATTAACTTTAGGATGAAGTAGTAAAATTATTCAAACTCAACTACCCACCCCACACCCAAAAAAACTACCCATCTCAATCCCACTTCCCAAATATTTTCACTAGCTTGCACATGCACACACAGGAGGGTGTGTGTTGGAATTCACCCATGTGGGTGATGGTGATAGCTGGCCAAAGTCAAGGATTGGATAGACTTCGCAGCTAGTGGAGATATTCTCATATCTCACGCATGGGCTGCTGAGATTGAAGCTGGATTTGAGGTAGCCAAGGAGACTTTGAGGCTGCCAAATTTGGAGAGTACCATTTGGTGTGACATTTTTGAAACCATGTCATAAAAGTGTTTTCCAAAAAGAACTTAACCAGGGTGTTTTTTTCTCCTTTTAAATTTATTGCTTTTGCCTTATAATTTTCATCATCGTGAGATTATCTAAACTCGGCTTGCAACCACATTACGTGTTCCCAACATCTATCAAATTGTAAACCAAAAAGCATTTGTGCATATTTTGACAAAAAATTGACTTGCACATGCATAATGTGTGCTCCCGACCTCTGGTAATATATAGAAGGAAAATACTAATTTGGTGTCTCCTATTTTGAAGCCCCATTTCACAAAAATAATTTTCCTAATTGTCCATCAAGATTAGAGGCCACATATGGTTTTAGCGAGCAAAACACACTCACATCTACAGACTTTTTTTTTTTGATAATCTCACATCTACAGACTTGATAGCGACGATTGTCATCAT
The DNA here is from genome assembly GCA_019656275.1 of Rhododendron kiyosumense. Classification (NCBI taxonomy): domain Eukaryota; kingdom Viridiplantae; phylum Streptophyta; class Magnoliopsida; order Ericales; family Ericaceae; genus Rhododendron; species Rhododendron kiyosumense. The sequence continues at coordinate 65,934 of BPLS01000277.1, read as the reverse complement.
TTCCGACAGAGATGGTCATGTCCATCTTAAGATTCCTTTATTTGCTTCTTCTTTTTAAGTAGTATCTTTTTTGTTTTTGTTTTTTTTTTTTTTTTTTTGCTTTTTTGATGTCGATGTTGCCTTTTGTTTGTTGCCATTGTTGGTCATGTCCATCTGGGCATTGAAGGATTAAGGTTCTTTTATCAGCAAAAATAAATTTTATTAACTCATAACACGAAATACATAGATAATAAGTGCAAGTATACCGGCCTGATCACCTAAGACCATATAAAAGTGCATAAACCACTAAAACCCTATAATAGAAAAGTACTCCCTAAAATCATATGAAAGTGTCTAAACATGTTTTGACCTTATAACTAAAAAACTCAAAAAGTTGAAAGACATCCACTGAAAATTATTTTGCTTGCGTTCATCCCTTCAATGAAAACTATTTTATTGTCCTTATAACTAATTTTCCCTTAAAAGAATGCGTGTGAATGTCAAGGCTTGTGCTCGTGTTTTTTTTTTTTTTTTATTTAGAGAAAAAAGCAAAGGTAATGTTTGGTTGAGAGTTTGGTTTAGTTTAGTTTTGGCAGTGGGTGGAGGGAGAAATAGAGTAATGATTGAAAATAGGGATAATGATTGGAGAGAGATAGAGAGAGATAATTGAAAAAATAGGGTAATGATTGGGGAAAGAAGTAGGATAATGTTAAGAGTATCAGGCAGCTCAGCTGTGTCATTCTTCAGAATTTATGAACCAGTCTGTCTTTTTTTTTTTTTTTTCACGGAAGAAGGTGGTCACAGCATTTACGCCTTTTATCTTGATTGATTAAAATTCCATTTCCTCCATAGCAAAACTCTCCCAACTACTCCCCGTTCAATTCCTACGTCCCTGCAGACTGCAGTACTGCATAATACTATGTTGGGATACTACTTTAATAGGAAGGTATTTTGCAAAAACATCCAACGTACCCATGGGAGACGAGGAGTGTAATTTTGATCACCCATCTTAAAAGATGGTGAACGTTACCCTCTTTCCTATTGGTCGAAATGATGTGGATCCCACCACAGAGTGATGCCATGTTTATCATGTAATACACTTTTTGGTAAGTATGACATCACTTTATAGTGGAATCCACACCATTTCAACCAATAGGGAGGAGGATAATATTCACTCTCTTAAGTGGAGTGGAGGGTGAACAAAACTCAACTCGGAAGAGGAAAGATCCATAACTCTCCCAACTACTCCCATTCAATTCCTCAAAATTTTATTTTATTTTTTCCGACAAACAAAATCATCTCATATATCAAATAAAGTTAGCACATACAACCCGAACAAAAGTTCTCATTGAAAACGCACAACACAAAGCCCGAAACTGAAACAAAGCCTCAAACTAGATACAACCAACTAGAAACCCAAACACGACCCCAACATAGTACAACACAACTATAACCTCAACATCGAACACACAGTCAATGGAACCTGCAAAACAAGGATTAGGAGCAAGCGAAATAGATAAATCGAAGGAATGCGTGACATTGAGGGATACCAAAAAGTAAAGGATTGAAATACAAGAAATTTGACCTTTTATTTAGGAAAGCCAATATTACAAGAGTAGGAAGGTGGAGGAGGAGGAAAGAGCAATAGAGTGAATTTTAAGAAAGATGGAAATTCAAAACCTACCTAATTAAACACACATTGACGCATCCCTTATATAGGGCATTCTGAGTCTCAAATGAAATAAAATGAAATTCAAATTACACTTAAATTCATTTGAAATAAAAGATAAAGATATTGGGTACGCTTGATGGGTCTCATCGTCACATGCTTCGTCCTTTCTTCTGCAAATTTGAGTGTCGTATAATAGGCCTATTAGCCCATTGGTCCTTTTCCCTTCTTGAAGGACAATTGTTCGGCAATTATTTGTGTCATGTCCCAAAAATCACCCAAAGTGGAATCATTTCCTTCATCTTCGTATGGGTCCTGAGATTCCCCTACTAGGCAAGAAAATAGATTGGTGTCGGTGTCTTCTGCACTCTTTGCTGACGTCATTGACTCATCATCTGTTGTCCTGGTGAAGGTTTGGAAAATTTGTTCCTTCATTTGGTCCAAGGTTCTAATTACCACCTCATCATCAGTCATTGAGGGATTTTGTGCCGAGCAAAGCATAAATCTCTCTCTTTTGGGTTTACCTATCAAAGAGGCCCAAATGATTTTTCCTTTTGGGGCCTTTGTATAATGTTGGCTGGTTTCTTAGCTTTTTGGTTCTACAAAGTTTGGCGATTGAATCTAATAATACACGCAATCAAAATCCTTTTCTTTTCTTTTCTTTTTCTCGAGTTCTACATATATGCAATCAAATCTAACTAGTGTGAGAGTGCTAAACTTCTTCAAAGTTTTTGGCTGGCCAAGAGAAAACCTCGTTTCGACGAACAATGTTATAGACGTGTTTTCGCGGGATGAATCTTCTTCTTAAACGTTTTGACGGAATGATATAAATACGGGCTCCTAGATTAGCAAAATTTAGGCAGAAAATTACAAGCCGGTCCCATTTTTTTAATGGGGTTCCGTGCCAACCCTCTTTTGTCAAGACCTCCAGTCCAAACCCTTTTAAAAGATACTTTTTCCATTTTGCCCTCAAATGCTCTCTCTATGTTCAGATCATTTCCTAAACCTTAACCTCCCACCACCATCGCCCTTCTCTCCCGTCCATCCCGTCACCGATCACCGTCGATCTGAGCGTCGTTGCCACTGGTGGATCTTTTCCGGTCGTCTTTGAATGCCGCCAGACATCATCAATCCACGTTCTGTGCCCCAGAATAAATACATATAGTTACTGAACTGACAATTTTATTCTCCTATAAAATTGAAATCGTCTACGGGAATAAAAATACATGTCAATCATAGAGATTACTAGCCCAGGATGGAGGGAGAGGCTTGGACTGAGCGGCGGCGGAGGGGAAAAGCTGCGCAGCTTGCAAATTTGAGGGGAGAAGATGAGAGCGGGGTATTTTGGGCATGTCACTTAAAACGGGCTTATGCGGAATAAGTTTGACAGGAGGTGGGCTTGGACGGACAGAGGAAGACAAAATAGGGCCGGCTAGGAAGAACCCCTAATTTAGGAACACGCATTTTGATGGAATGATAAATAGGAAACTGTACAATATATATATTATGAAAAAAAGAGATATAACAGGCCCAAACAAGGGGCCCTAAATAGGCCCATAATAAGTGTGGGTAATGTACTGGCACTATCTCAAAATAGATCAGTTGAACTTGGCCCACATTTCTTCGCAAATAAAAAATAAAAAATTTACTTAGCCCACATTTGTAACTTGCAAAAGTCATTTTTTTCTTCATCACATTTGGATTCGTGAATATTTTGAACATTCCTTTTTTTTTTTGGTATTGAAGAGTGGTCTCCGGGCTAGCTTACGTGCATCACAGGGCTAATCTCTCCAACACCCCCCAGCCTTTGCTAACCCAAAGGCCTCGTTCAGTTGTCAGAAAAGTACAAGAAATGATGGAAAATTTAATTTTCCCATAACTTTTGTATTGTTCAGTTGACAAAAATGTAGTGGGAAACTTGTTTTTAAGTTTTCCTGCAAGATTTACTTTCTTGCAAAAGTGATCCGACCAAAAGCATAGGATTTTGCATCACGGGAAAAGTTTTCTTTATTGTGAGGCCAAAATAATTGGCGGGTAAGAAAAAAAGTGAATGATGCCAATATCAAAAAAATACGAATTAAGTTCTTAGAAAGTCACTTTGAGATTTACGTGAGTAACAATAATTTCGACTATTATAGTGCTTTATGAGATGATTGTTTTTGAAAAAAATTGGTAGTTTATTATTATTTTTGAAGTATTTATTTATCTTGTCATTAGTTTTCAATTTTGTTTTGTACTAACTAATTTTCAATGAGTTTTTGCATCGGTAACTAATCAAGCATGATTGTTTAATATTTCTTTATTTAGTTATCATTTACTTATTTTTTTAACTTCATTTGTACGGTTGATTAACAGAGAATGCCAATTTAAATGGGGGATTTGCATGACCATTCAAAATATAGCAAATTGAATAGAGAATTGCAAGTCAATTTTTTCATTTCATGTTAATGCTTTGCATTAGATAAACTATATTTTTCGTATGTGTTAATTTTTGAAATATGATAGGCTATTATTTAGCTCTCAAAGTTAATTTTATTTGAAATTAGCCATGGGAATAAAAATAAAGAAGTTTCTCATAAATGTCTTTTCCCGGCAAATGAACCACTAAACTTTAGTTTTTCAGAAAAAAAAATTGTCAAATGAACACTTATATATAGGAAAATATATAGATTTCTTTTTCCTTTACTTCACTTTACTTAATTTTTCCTGAGAATAATTTTCCAGTACAACATTCCTGACAATTGAACGGAGCCAAAGGGTTTTTATGTATGAAGTGGCCCCCAGAGCTTTTTTTGCAGTGCAGGAGAGTCGAACTTGGGACGTCTTAGAATTCATTCTTTTTCTTCGTCATCTTCTCCTTTGATCTTCTTTTTTTCCTAAGCAAAGTTAAAGAAAATAAAAAATTCTCCCTTTTTCCCAATTTGTGTTGTCTATTTTTTGAATTTAAATTCTTCTATCTACAGCCCATTTTGGGCAGTCAATAATACAAAAAAATTGCAACGAGATGAGTATTACGTTTCCAAGTTGTATTGGATGGATGGATAAATTGGAAACCCTAAAAAAGTGATTTTTTTTTTTTAAACTGGGATAAAAAGGTGATCTTATTGGAAAGAAAAGTAGAGTTGAGGAAGACACAGCTCATTTTTATTTCCTGAATCCCGAGTATATATTCACGGTTTTTAAAATATTATTTTGCTATGTTCGAACTTCGAAATTTTCTGTCCGCGTAAGTTTTAAGGCATATTTACTTTGGGAACAGCTTATATATAAGATGAATTATTAGTCCCAAGACACGAAGGTTGCTTCAAGGGAAAGAACAAAGAAAAATATTACCCATCGTTCTCCCTCTTGAAATTTACTGTTTGTTTGCAGGACGAATAAGGTTTTGAATGAATAAGGAAGAATAATGAAAAGAGTTTAATATTTTGTACGGAAAAATTAGTTACCAAAAAAATGTTATAAGGTAAAATCAAAGGGATAAAGAGTTTTAGGTGGATAAGAACGAAGAGTGGGTAAGATGTTGATATGGGTGGACAAGAGTGGATTTGCCCTCTTAAATTATTTCATCAGAATGCAAAATGATTTGAGAGGTAATTTTGTCTTTTTCTCCACCCAAATACGCTAATCTTGTGGTGGGAGGTATTGTTAGGTCTTCCTTCTCCTACCAACAAACACCTTGTAAGAAATGCTTTAGGGCCCACCTAGTCACATGTGTTATTATAGTTAGTTGTCCACTTACATTATATGTAATGGTGGTTTCAAAAGCTTTTGGTTTTTCACTATTTCCAAAAGTGTGGTTCCATGATGGAGGGAAACTATAATGTTTTCTAAAGAAGATAAAGGGTCCCTAACCTAGCATCTATTTAAGCCTTTGACATCCATCACTCAAGGTACTCAAGTCATGCATAGTTTAGAAGACACCTAGATCTAATACGTGTGTATTTGGTGTTCAACTTGAACAACAATGGCTAGAGGTTAGTTCGATCTAATTTCCGCTGCATATACCGGTACGGTATTATTCATCTTACACACCTCCCTCCCTTATCCTTCCAACGAACAAGCCTTACATGGTTTATGGTTAAGGGTGCACATGGTTCTAATTGATTCGATTTTATAAGAATCCGAGAACAGAACCATTTCTCACTATTCGTAGAAAATCGAGAACCTTGTCCGGACCAAAACCGAATCAATCTGCAAACCATGGTTTGGTTCATGCATGGTTTTATCGTACTTCTATTGTTGTTGGCTCTCGATTAATAGTCCGTTTGTTTTTCCTGAGCCAAAACTTAGATAAATCTCAATCTATCGTATAGTGCTTTGAGCCAAAACTTACATATGTGGGGCTGATACCCTTTTGCGAACGAGACACCAAACCAAATGCTAAAATAAAATCTAATGAAATCTAGAAGACCCAATTGCTCACCAATCATATACAGTAAATCCTATATATATATATATATATATGTGTGTGTGTGTGTGTGTGTGTGTTCCGATTCTAATTAGTATAGATATGCTCTCTATTTAACTCCTGAAAGTTTTTGAAAGTTGAGAATAAAGAGTAAGATGTACTATACATTTTTGTTAACTATGTACAAATGTATATATGAATTTTCTTGTATATATGGTCCAGTTTATTTAATTCACGATTCCGGAGCAAAAATTCATAAAACTGAATGGTTCTCAAAATTTTAAAACAGTATCCGGACCATTAATTTTTGGATCTGAACCAAAATATACGATTCGGTTTGGTTTTGCCCGATTCACTGTTCTTTCGAATTTTTTTTTTGAGTCATATTTGTGATTTTATTTTTTACTTTATCAAATGCAGCAGTGTAACACCTCGACCCAAAATTCATACACAACTCGACTAAAAGTAAAGACATTGTTGGGACCGGCACGTAAAATTATCTTGTTTTATTTTCGGAATAAAATTGGGAGTACTTTTACATTTCGTAAGCATTAAAAAATAATAATAATTAGACACACTACTTAGAAGGTAATAAGAAAAAGAGAAAATTCTACTTATCTCTAGAGAAAGTAGGGTGCCGTATCATAGATATAGCTTGGACACCTCATAATTATAGCTTTGCCAGGTAATATGTATAGGCTTGCCACACTAAGCTTGGGATCATGACACATCATAGGTTAGGTGTCAAGATTATGGTAATTCAAGAAGCCTATAAATAGGATTACCCCTTTCGGTAAGTTAAAAAAAAGAGAAAGAAAATAAAAGGAAAGAGAGAAAATAATAAGTGTTCTATTTACCAGCACTGATACAGCAAAGGAATGTTAGATTAATTAGTGTTAGCAATTAGGTAAAGAAGAGAAATAAAGGAAGGCTAGGGAAGCACGCCAGTGAAGCTGTGCATTATTTCAACATTTCTTTCCGTCAAGCTATTGCTACGTTGTCGAGAGGGTAGTAAAAGTACACTAAGCTTACAAAGATTCAAGGTGAGATACTTATATTTTAGTTACATAAATTTTCTTTATAAAAGTTGAATGATTTTATGTTAAGAAAAGATTAGTTGTACAATTTTATTTGAAGATATCCCATGGAGAACAATGTGATAAATTTTCCATGTTAAAGACTAGACAATTGTCCCGAGTTTGGGGGACACTTTAAAAAGATACCATAACATAGAAAGGGAGTTATACGGACTGAAAGAATGTGGCCAGTAACTTGATCATTTCACACAGCAAGAGGAGTCGCTCCCCTACAAAAAGACAAAGATGTTGGATGAACATCATAAGATTATTTCAAATTAGGGAAAAACTATTGTGCCCCTGGTCAGACTTTTGGGGGTTATACCTTTGTAAGGCCTTGGTTATGCATATCACTAGTCTTAATAATGCTTGTAATGGTCAAGTTATGCCAAAAATTATAGTGTCCCCAAAATGACCGAGGGTATCATAGCATCATCCGATCGATTATGCAAGCATTTATGTTCTAAATTGTTTCCATGGTAAAAACATGCAACTTTAGTATTTGTATCTATACGAGCTTTTGGCTTATGAAAATTAACATTTTTCCATAGACAATGAAGGATAGAGATGATGTCGCTACTGCCCTGGGATATGTCTGTTGTACTTTTGTGCTGATATTGTAAAAATGTTCTTTTTTTTAGAAGGCTTGGGTTTTGTAATATAACCTGGTAATGGTTTGGTTGCGTTGACTAGACAAAGTTCCTAAGTTTGGGGTCATGGACAAACAGAATTTAGGGAGAATTGAAATGCACAAGGCATAGATTCGAATATTATTAGAATACTATTCCCTTCATCCCATTTTGTATGCTAGTTATGGAGAATCCAACTATATATGGTGGCTGTTAAGGATTTTCTGTAGGTTTAGGGTTTTTTGTTTTGTTTTGGGGTTGGACTTTGGGTCCCCTGTGTGTTTGGGCTTTGGCCCTTTGGTTGTCCTATTGACTCCTTGCTTACAGGATTTTTCTGTTTTTCTAATTTTTTTTTAAATTGTGAGGTGATTTGTAGTGATAGGTTGAGCTTATTTTCAGTGTATGACACTCCCAATTGGTTGAGTTTGTCGACTTTATATTATCCTCCCTAGTGTATTCCTACATAATTTTTTTTTTTTATCATTTATTATTAATGACAAGGGAACCTGTTTTTGTTGATAAAAAAATGTCTTTGCTTTGAAAAATGCTTAGATTTTCACAATTACCAATGAACAATTCACTTTTTCCTCTCTCGACAGGAAGATAAGAGGAAAGGTCAAACCTTGGCCGAACCACTTCCTCGATCCCCAACCAACTAGCGGTCGCCCACGCGTTAACAAACGTGGTTATGGTGAACCCATCAGATACGATGTGAAAAGTATGCGTACAAATGGCTAGTCCACCACATTCAAAAACCGTGACTTGAAATGCTGCCGTAGGTGCAGTTGGTAAAACAGCAAACCCTTGTCCCATGGCACAAAATGGTTCACAAGCTCATGTCTTTTAGGGAGTAAAGAGAGCAACTCATTGAGTTGAACATTCACTTTGGCTTCAAAAAATTCAACCCCTTGGTCACTACAATCTACCAGGAGGTCTTCTTTTATGAACCTCCCCGATTGAGGGTGGAAT
>BPLS01000277.1:42297-57194 GCA_019656275.1 Rhododendron kiyosumense | reverse complement strand
AGCGTTAAGGTATCTGACATGGATTTTTGTAGCTTTTCATTGGTACTGGTGGAAATTCCATCAGATGGGCAGAAGAAGAGGAAGGGGATATGACCTGGAGCAGTCAGTTGATCAAAGAACATTTGTCTAAAAGTCATGAAACAGGTTGGTACATGTGCAAGCACGCTGAATCTCAAAATTACAGTTATTTTTATACGGCCCAAGTGGTCATACAGAGTTTGTCTCTAGAACTCTTATAATTAAGTATCTGCTCTACAAAATCTCAAATAATGAGCAGATATTTAATTATGAAAGTTCTAGAGATAAAACTTAAGCGGCTCGATCATTAGTGTGAGAGTTCTAGACAAGATTTGGACCTCCATGGTGGTTAGGCCCAAACAAGGGGCATTAAATAGGCACATGAGGGCGGGTAATTCGTCTCAAAATAGTTCAATTAAACTTAGTCCACGTTTGGAATCCTGTAAAGCGTTAAGGTATCTGACATGGATTTTTGTAGCTTTTCATTGGTACTGGTGGAAATTCCATCAGATGGGCAGAAGAAGAGGAAGGGGATATGACCTGGAGCAGTCAGTTGATCAAAGAATATTTGTCTAAAAGTTATGAAACAGGTTGGTACATGTGCAAGCACGCTGAATCTCAAAATTACAGTTATTTTTATACGGCCCAAGTGGTCATACAGAGTTTGTCTCTAGAACTCTTATAATTAAGTATCTGCTCTACAAAATCTCAAATAATGAGCAGATATTTAATTATGAAAGTTCTAGAGATAAAAATTAAGCGGCTCGATCATTAGTGTGAGAGTTCTAGACAAGATTTGGACCTCCATGGTGGTTAGGCCCAAACAAGGGGCATTAAATAGGCACATGAGGGCGGGTAATTCGTCTCAAAATAGTTCAATTAAACTTAGTCCACGTTTGGAATCCTATAAAAGTCATGGAAAAACAACGGCCGATGACATATATTTTTGATAATTAATATCCGTAAAAAACATGCTAAGAACATTTGTTAATGCTGAAAATGTCCTTGACGGATATTAATTATCAAAACACGTCATGGACCATCATTTTCCCAAAAGTCATCCCTTCATTTCCACGTTTTGGATTCTTGAACTTGTCAAACAATCTTTGTACAAAAGTGTAGTTTGTGTGGGTCTCTGATTGAATGTGAGTGCACGTGCACATGTGTGTGCGATTGTAGACTTTTTCAAAGACAACATGTTATAATTGCCACACACAAAACGCACACACGAACACGTTCATGGTAACTTTGTTAAAAATAATCGACAGTCTTCCTATTGAAATTTGGTTTATCTTTTATGTATATATTTTAAAGTATTTACACTGTACAGTTCAATAGTAACAGAATTGAGGTAGAATTGAAATCTCCAGGACATAGACTCCAAGTTTATTTACTAAAATAGTGACAGAGTTAAGGTAGAACTGAATATACAGGACATATATTCGAGTTGAATTGTCCTCAAATCAACTATGCTAAAGCATGTTTTTTTTGTTAGAAAAAGAAAACTACTCCCTCCGTCCCGATTTGTTGGTCCCCTTTTTGACTTACACATGTTCCAAATTGACTGTCTAGTTTCAAAATCAATTACTCAGATTATATAAATTTTCAAATCAATAGATTAGATTTTGTTTCCTTAATAAGTTGAAAACCCGAGATTGGATAAATAAATCGAGACGGAGAGAGTAACAAATTATGCGACATTGGCAGTGCAGAGATTGTACTTTACTCAACCAATTTTATGGGAAAAATACAATATGGTCTTATTGTTTCAACAATGACAGAACTACAAGTACAAAATGCAGGCAGAATTAGGTTTTCAAGAATCACAAAATCAACATATATTTGAAGTTCTACATTATTTAAAATAATAATAATCACCAATATGAGGTTTGGATTAACACATTTCCCAAGGCGTTTTCAATGACACAAACACGTCCAAATAACAGGACATAATCATCACGTGACTAAAAAATGCACTGAAATATAAAAGCATGCGAACTTATAATTCGATACATTACTCCTTAGTCCCAACTTAGTACTAATTAATATACTTCAATTGGTAGAGCTGATCATCTGGATAACCTTTTCCAATCGTCTGGCGCTCTCTAATTGGTCTGAACAATAACGTGCACAAGCGACAGTAACGCCCCGGGACTATCTACGAACGAATTTTTCCATCGGTAGAAGATGAGTAAGTGGTCAACCCCGAAAAGTCAAGATCCTTTTCCAATTCAAGCATTTGAGATTCATTCAAGCTCACCCAAGCTTCGATTCCAGTCCCGCAATTAGTATCCATTAAAGCGACCATCTCCACGCGCGCACAAGTGGGAGTCACCAAACAAGGCTTCCCCCAACCAAAATCAGAATCATAAAGAGGGAATCTGCACCTGCTTGTGAAATGGTGCACGTCCACATCCTCGTCCAGTTTAGATTTTCTCACTTGGTTGAGGAAATTCACTGCGGCCGAGGTAATTTCGTCGCCATCAGAGAGTTTTCCAAAGGTTGCGAGAGAGGTGTTTATGGATTCCCTTATGAGGTGTACCAAGAGGTGATGGTCCGGCTCCGTGGTGTTCTGTTGTGGTTCGTATTTTGTTGGAATGTCAATGATAAAGTTTCCGGCAAGATTCTCTGGCATGGGTAGGGCTGTTCTCCCTATTGGGGATTGATCGAATTAGTTAGTTGCCAAATATCAAGTACATTATTTATTTCATGGGTCATGCGATAGAAACTAATTTAGAGCATCTCTAGCTAGCCTAGTAACAAGTAACAAACATCAAATATATACGTTATTTTTTGACAGGTTTTGAGTGCTCCAGCTAGCATTAGTACCAAATACCAAACTAAAATAAGCACCCAGTCTTTAAATTCATCTTCTCTTTTTACAAATTTTTGTTGCATGGATACCAACCTTTGAATACTAAAATACAATATTCTAATGATTCTTTAAGCATATAAAACAATTATATATGTACCTAAACACGGTGCATCTACCAAGGACGTCCTTAGAGTGGGAAAATGCGGACGTTGAACACCAGCCGTTGGATTGTGTTTTGAAAATGTGGACATCGAATAGATATCTATTTGTGCGAATAGATTATTTGCGAACCTTGGCCATTCAAAATACAATCTAACGGCTGTTAACAGAAGTCCGCATTTTTCTACTCTAAGGGTGTCCTTAATAAAAGCGCCGTGTGTACTTAAATAAACAGGTAGTATTATTTATATATAAACAAATATGCTATATATAAATATAAACATGCATACAAATCCATTATATAAGTAATATCTATAATTATGTATCTAAATATTATATGAATTACAAAAATAATTTATAAACAAAATTATTAGGAAGTACTCTACAGTATTTTATTTAAATTTAAGATATAGATAATATCTACACAAACACATACATATAACCAAATAAGTAAATTGTGCGAGTTTGATGATAGCCTGATAGGCATGACAAGTTGTCCGTCTTCAAGCAATATTCATATTTTTCTTAATTAGGTTCCGAATTTCTTACTTCGAAAAAATAGCAAAGTGTTGACCACTAGGTCAAGTAGATCTGTTAATCTTTTATAACTATTTGACTCCCCCTCCCCGATTTGTTCATAAAGTCATATCCCATCCAATGTTTTCTATACAGATTTCCCATACTGATGAGGAAGGAATTTGTTGATTAGTTAAATTAATTTGTTCATCTTGGGTGCTGACACAATGAGATTGTTTAGTATATTTCTTTATTTTGATACTTGTACCCTTATGGCTTATGCCCTAGTTTTTAATGGAGCTAATATTTTATATTTTTTTGTCGTTTTTATCTTTTGTTAAGTCAAATATGATTCTAATTAATAGAGGAGGAGTGAGGCTCTTTGAGTCTGTGTCTTGGGCTAGCTCCCACATCGAGACTTTGGGGGTTGAGTTGTGTGTGTTTAAGGTTCCTCATATCCTCCCTTAGTCACCAATTGCCTAGCGGGAGTAGTAAGTGAAATTATCGTTCTACCCTCTGACAAAAAAAATATAAGAGGAATAAGGGTGGGGCTATGACTTCTTGGGGGTTGTTTTAAAACTAGTTTTAGCGATTTTTTAGAGATGTTTTTAAAGCTTATTTCGGATTGGTTTAATGATTATTTTTGTAGGGCTATTTTAAGGGCAGATGGGGGTTGCTTAGGGACTTAGAGTTAGACTTGGGGTTAATTTTGGGTGCTGATTGTAGTCTGCTTTAGGGATCTTTTAAGATTGTTTTAGGAGCAGAATTGAATAGCAGCGATAGGAAAGTTTTCCGTACTTAATTTCTAAGGCTCTCCATTTTTTAATTCTTGGATATGTGAAATTCTTGTAAATGAATGAAGCTTATTGATAATTTGGCCCTTCAACTGTGTGGTTCTCCCCCCTTTTTTAACTTGTTTTGTATTTTCCCATACTTTTTCCAATTTAAGAGGGAAAAAATTGATAATCTGTTGCAATTCACGTCCAATGGTGTAAGAGAAAAGTACTTAACGCAAGTGATCGAGAGTTAATTAGTGTGCAAAAAGTAAAAAGCATGGGGACCTAGGTATCAGATGGTCCATAATCAAGGATTGTTAGCAACATGGGGGTGGATCGGAGGGGATTCGATATGTAGAATTAATGATTTTGTATGGGTTAGAGTGATCTCAAGTAAAGTAAAGTACTACCTATAATTTGAAGGAAGCTTGTTTACTACCAGAATCATCAAATTCCAATTCTACCTCGCAAATTGAAGGTTAAGGCCAAACCAGAATTCCTCAGCTTCCCCTCATTCCTTGCTCGAGCGGCCAAAACAAGAGCCTTCCACACGACCGATATCACCACCTCCACCCTACTAGGCTTCCGTTCTTCCCCAGAACCACCAAGTTTGTCCTTTAATTCCGCTATCTTCGCTGCATCAAACAAGAACACCCTAGTAACAACCTTGAAGTCGCTGCCGCTAAACTTTGGTGGTGGAATATTGACAATCTCCCTGGCAATATTATCTCTCGGCGGGAAGATAGAGGAAAGATTAAACCTCGGCCGGACCACTTCCTCGATTCCCAACCGACTAGCGGTCGCCCACGCGTTAATAAACGCCGTCATGGCGACCCCATCAGACACCAAGTGGGAAGTAAAGGTACAAATGGCTAGTCCGCCACATTCAAAAACCGTGACTTGAACTGCTACCATAGGTGTAGTTGGTAAAATACCAAACCCTATAGCCCATGGCACAAAATGGTTCAAAAGCTCGAGTCTTTTAGGGAGTAAAGAGAGCAACTCATTGAGTCGAACATTCACTTTGGCTTCAAAAAATTCAACACCTTGGTCACTACAATCTATCATGAGCTCTTCTTTTACGTACCTCCCCGACTGAGGGTGGAATAGGGTTAAGGTATCTGATAGGGATTTTTGTAGCTTTTGTAGCTTTTCATTGGTGGTGGAAATTCCATCAGATGGGTAGAAGAAGAGGAAGGGAATATGAAGTGGAGTAGTGAACAGTTGATCAAAGAACGACAGTTTGTGAATTCTGAGATGGTTTGGAGTTGGAGTTGAGGGTTTTATGAATTTTCTAGAGAGGACTTGGACCTCCATGGTAGCTAGCTAGCTATAGGCTCTTGGAGTTTGAAATGGCAGCAATAGTATAATAAGATGTCAAAGTGCGGCAACTCTCTTGTCTATTTATAGAGGCAAAGCAAAGTATTGGTTAAGAGCATGTACATCAATAAAAGGTATTTTATTTATCCAATAATTCACTTTTTTTATTTTATCTACTCAAATTTTTTTCAATCTCACATCAATCATCTCTATTATACATCCTCATCCTTAAAAATATGCTAAAAAATAAAGAGAGATAGAGAGTAGAGAGAGAATGAGGAAATGGTAGGGAGGAGAGAGAAAAAGAAAAATATTTTAATGTTTTGCTGGTAAACAGTTGCTTTCTAGTCTTGGAGAGCATTTTCCAAAAAGGTAAAATACCTAAGTGTTTCCAGAGGCTGGTGCAAACTATTTTTTTGGCTTTGATTAGGTAAAATGACTAAAAATGTGAGTTTGCCTACTCTTGTGTACATGCCCTAACACTTGAGTCTTTATCTTACGAAAATCCAACAATATAAATATCAGTATAATTAAAGCTCCGTTTGTTTGGACATAAATATTTTTTGGTAAAATATTTTATCGGAGTTGTGTAAAAAATGAAGAAAATATTTTACATGTAAAACATTTTTCATTAATTGAATGAAAATGACTTACCCTTTAATTTTTCGAAATGAATCTGATGCCTTCTACTGCAATTTTCATTGCTCAGTTGTCTCGATCGTTAGTCCTGACCCACATTCAATTCCTATATTCTTTGATGTTTCCACTATTTAAGCTAGCCCCCCTTTCTTTCTACACTATTTTATCGACTTCTGAAATATTTTTCAAGTGTCAACCAAATACCGCAAAATAAAATTTTGAAGTTTATTTTCTGAAAAAATATTTTACATAAAAAATATTTTACATTGTAAAATATTTTATATCGAAACAAACGGAGCCTAAGAGAAGTACAACGACATCATCTGTATCTCCCACCTACAATATATTTATGTTACAGAAAGTCTAAGAAAACCGACCGACGGGATCCACTCCAAGCCCGCACGAATGATCCAAACTGTTCAATAATTTTTGTTAAACAAAACCAAGTGGGCATGTAAAAAATCAATTCAATATGATATTTATAGATACTCGATCCAATCTTTCCATTTTTTTTAAAATCAGAAAAATAGGAAGATTGGATGAAAAATGAAAAGATTGGATCAAACACCTACACATATCGGATTGAGTTGATTTTTCACGGGGTTCACTTGGTATTTGTTTTTAAAATTATAGAATGGCTCGGATTATTCTTACGGGGCCCGAAATCAGCTCCACGTGCTATCGATACGTATGGTCGGTATATATGATCAATATGCGTAGCAGAGTCCTTTACGTTAACTGACATAACCATTAATAAATCATGTTAACTCACATATAACACATGTCAGTCTAACAAGGGAGTTTATAGCACAGGTTTTGAATATGAGATCTTGAGAGGAAGCAAACTCTTAAGTTCACCACGAGGCCAACCCCTAGGGTTCACTATAACAAAATACACCATTCCCAACTAAAGATATTTTAGTCGGCAAATTATATAAGTAAATTGCCGACTAAACGTTTTTTAGTAAGAAAAATATGGGACAATATTGCCGACTAAACTATTTTCGTCGGCCAAAACATATGTTTTACTGACTATAATATATATTCGAGGCTGAAACACGTGCAATGCGTATGCAAGTTGAACTTTCACGGAATATGCACTAATGTATAAAATCCGACTTGAACATGCATTGAATATGCCTCGGCTTCTTTTTTTTTTTTTAAGCACATGCATCATTGTTTCTCCGTAAGTGTTTTTTGCGTTGTATGTTTTATAAAAAATTTAAACCATTTTACCATTTTTTTCGGGCGTACGGTAATATTTTCAAAAAGGATCGAGAACATATCAAATGGTGGAAACGATAATGGTCAAAATTGCGCATGCTGGATAAATTTGGTTATGGAAAGTGCAGAGAGAGAATGAAAAACATCCTCTAAACAAACAAAAAAGCTAAGGCCACCAACAGCCAAAATACCGATAGAGAATCGACGGCACGCTGGCCCACCATGGGTCTCAATTGAGCTGATTTTTCACATGGCCTACTCGATTTTTTAAAAAATCATGAAACGGATTGGATCATCTATGCAAGACCTAGAGTAGGCCCTGCGTGCCCATTGGTTCCCTATCTGTGCTGGCCGGTTAGTGGTCGTAGCAGTGTTGATAAACAAAGGAAGGCAATCGAAACACCCGATTTCTGGAGTATTTTTTGGGGGAGTGATTTTGGCACTCCCATTTTCTCTAACGGCACCCACTTTGTGTATCCATTATTTGATGGAGATGAAGAGAAAAAGGGAGTGCTGGTAGAAAAAAAATTGAGTGTCAAAATCCATTCCTATTTTTTTCTTTCAAGAATAAACCACCCGATTTATTTTTTCATCTCCAGGTTGGAGTTTGACGAAATTGGGAAGGAAGAAAAGTAAGAGACAGATGTGTACCATGTGCTCCATAATTGGGAACGGGTGTACCAGTCGAAAAAGTTAGAAGGAAAAGAGAGCCAAAATGGTACTCCCTTCGTCCATTTTTAAGTGTCCTGCGTTGTAACTCCAACTTATTAAAAAGATATCATCATTATACCTTTTACATCAACTTTTTCCTCTACTTTTTCTACTTACCCATCATCATTACACTTTTACTCACTTACTTTTCAAAATGGAATCTACTTTTAGGGACAAAATAAATAATTCATCAACTTTTACCTACTAACTTTACAAAATGGACACTTATTAAGAGATAGCCCAAAATAAAATACCGGATTATAAATAAGGGACGGAGGGAGTACGAAACAGAAGTAGTAGTTAAAAGTAGTAGTTAAAAGGAAAAGAGAGCAAAAATGGTACAGAACAGAAGTAGTAGTTGGATAGCTACGGCCCGTTTGGATGGAGGATTTGTTTTGGGTGGATTTGTAATGAGGGGAGATTTAAAGGTGGATATATAATGAGGGGTGATATGTTAAGAAGGATGGTCCCACCTTTTAAGAAGGGTGGATTTGTAATGAGGTGTTTGGATGAATTTTTGAGAAGAGGGATTTGAAAGGTGGATATGATGAGAAAAAGTGTTAAATGACTTATTTACCCCCACTTTAGTATTTTATTGGACAAATTACTGTTTTTTTCATTATAATTACATTAAATACATATATATATACACACACATAATTGGAATTAAAAAAATCATTACATATGCAACAAACCCACTCTCTCTCTTCTTTCATTCGCAGCAACCAAACCCAGGCCAATAAAAAAAAACAACCAAATCCACTTTCTGTCATTCACCCACGCCGCCCACTAAATCCCGTGCAACTCCTTGTCTTCTCCCGTCGCCGCCGCCTTCTTCCAGCCACCTCTTGCTTCGATCAGTTCGGTATCTCTCTCTCTCTCTCTCTTCGATCCCTCTTCTCGTCTGTATCTCTCTCACTGTGTGTGAATATGTGTGTGATGTGTGAGAAAAGGATAGGGCAGAACAGTCATTTGGGACCCGGATATAGACCCGGATATAGCAACGACAGGGGTAACCCCAGCCTTGGCAAATCCACCTTTGCCCTGATTTGTAATCCCAACAGTGACAAATCCCCCTTCGAAATCAGGCCTCCCTTTTCTCATCCAAACACCGGAGATGGCGAGGAGGGGGATTAGTAATCAGGGCCCTTCACAAATCCGGGAGCTTCTCCCCCATCCAAACAAGCCGCTAGTGAGAGAGAACAGACGGTAGATGATACTCATGAATATAGGTAAAGACGAAGTAGGAAAATGGAGAAATTATTCGTTGCCCCAAGGTCAACACGTCATTTTTGCCACGGTGGTGCCTCTCACCAATTAAAATCAACCATGTGGGTTAATTGCAATCTGAAAGTCTACTTGGGGCAGTAAAATATCCACTGATACACATTTTTCTCTCTCTAAAATAGACCTGTACACCTAAAAATTCAAACTAGACGTGTACACCTAAAAATTCAAACTCAAAGTTCTGTTTTGTAAAAGCAGAAGAAGCAAAGACCAACGAGATTAATTTTTGGATTTTATTTTGTTTTGTTTTTTATTTAAAAAATTATTTGTATAAAAATATTAATTTTATTTTTTTGATTTTTCTAGATAAGACGAATCAATAATCTATAAAATGTAGGTGCAAAACTAACAAATGAGATTTTTTTTATAAGGATAAAACAAGAAAAAACCCAAAATTTGTTGAGTTTTGCTAAGAGCTATTTGGGATTTTTTTTTTTTGTTTTGCTATTATTCATATTTTTCACATTTGTTAGTTTTTTGGGACAAACTTTTATGGATTATTGATTCGTCTCGAAGAGAGGAATCGAAAAAATAAAAATGATGACTTTTATCCAATATTTTTTCAAATATCTAAGATAAAGCTGAAAAACTAGTTTAAAGTAAAAATTACGACTTTTACCCATTTTTGGAAAAATACAAGATAAAGCTCAGTTTTGTTGGCTTTATCTTGGATATTATAAATAAATATATATATATATGTATATATATTAGGGTAAAAGTAAAAAAATATTATTTTCTTGATTTTTCTCGTTGAGACGAATCAATATTCCACAAAGGTTTGTTGCAAAAATTAACAAACACAAAAAATATAAATGACGAAAAAACGAAAAAAAAAAACCCAACAAGCCCTTAGCGGAACTCAACGGATTTTGAGTTTTTTCTTGTTTTGTCCTTATTCAAAAAACTTTCGTGTTTGTTAGTTTTGGACCTAACTTTTACGGATTATTGATTCGTCTCATCAAGACAAATTGAAAAAATAAAATTATGATTTTTACCCAAATATTTTTTTTAAATATCCAAAATAAAACCCAAAAGCCATAGTTCAACAAATATTTGGTTAAAAGTCTTAGCTTTTTGGTAGTGTTTGGTTGAGAGTTTAGTTTAGTTTAGTTTTGGTAGTAGGTGGAGAGAGAAATAGAGTAATGATTGAAAATAGGGGTAATGATTGGAGAGAGATAGAGAGAGATGAGAAAATAATAATTGAAAAAATAGGGTAATGATTGGAGAAAGAAGTAGGGTAATTATTGATTTCCAAAACTAAAACGAAAATGAATTGGCGAGACGAATCAATAATTTCCAAAAATTAGGTACAAAACTAATAAACGCAAAAAAAAAAAAAAATTGAACAAGAAAAACAAGAAAAAATTCAAAAATCGTAGGAAAGTCTTGTAGTTTGAATTCAAAAATACTTATTTCTGGAGCAGTCGTAAATAAGAGTTTACAGCGCTTAATCGCGATTGTTCAAAAGTGTTTTGGCGGTTTGGATGTTAATAAAACTTTTTCGGAAAAGAGTTAAAATTTTCCCCGAAAACATTTTATTAAAATCTAAACTGTCCAAAATACGATTGCAATGGATTACTATTATAAACAAACAAGTTGTTTCCGACTTCTCTGAAAATAAGTATTTCTCCTAAATATTTGGTCTACACGACTATTTTAGAGGGAGAAGGCTTTGTCTTAGTGGAGTGGGGAGAGAAAAGTATGTGTCAGTGCATATTAGTATGAGTCATTCTACAACTACACCCAAATACACACACTCACAATAGGAATGAAGCCCGCACACACTACACACCCAGTGTGTGTGAGCCATACCTCTATTGTGAGTATGGATGTGTATTTGGGTGTGTGATTGAGTGTGATGTTAGAAAAATTGTATTAGTATTTAATGCCTGGTAGATAGACTGACAATTTTCCCCAAGGCTGTTTTTGATTGGTCAAAGACACCACTTGACAAAATGACGTGTTGCTCTTGGGGCAACGAATAATTTCTCAGGAAAATGATAAGAATCTACCTACCTTTTTAAAGTAGAAATCCTTGCATCAGAACATGAAGAAGGAAACTGTTTTTTTTTCTTTCTGTGTAGGTGTACGTGTGTTGTTTACCCTTCTTCGGAAGATGAAGAAGGAAACCATTTTTACCCTTGCGGTTATAGAATGTTCAAGGGTAATTAGTAGACTTTTGCCGACTAAATAATTAGTTGGTATTTATTAGATATTTACTGACTAAATATTTTGTTGACAATAGTGTAAATATAACGACCAAATAATTAGTCGGGAAAAGTTAAATTTGCTGACCACAATTTGCCGACTAATGTAGCAAACTAAAGTTTTAGTCGGAAAAGGCTATTGCCGACTAAGATAGTGTTCCAGTTTTGTAAAAAAAGAAGTTTTAAAAAGTGAAGCTAATTTCAAATTCAAAAATCATGTGTTTATATAAATAATGTTTCTAGCAATATAGATCTTATTTGATAGATCTCATTGGGATCTGTTAAACGGTGCAAAAAAAAATTTAAAATTTTTTTTCATTTTCATTATATTTGAGCTTAAAATTACTTCTTTTGAAAAATAAGGTTTAAAAAAAAAAAAGCAGAATGACACCTAAATTTCCAACTTTTGCCGACTAAACCGTTAGTCGGGAATAGTGTATTTTCTTGTAGTGGTTCTTGCGCCTCGATCTAAGCTTCTGACTCAACCGAATCATTTCTTCCTGTTAGTTCGCCACTGATTAATTCCTATTGTATCGATCTAGGGTTTTTTGATCTATTCTTTTATTTCTCTTTTGAGATATCAGATCTTTGATTTATTTTCCTAGCTTGAAAAATGGTAGATTACCGCTGAGCTAGTTAACTGATTTTGTGCTTTCGGTTCTTGCTGTCAAGAATTTTTTTTCCAGCTGAATACTATCTAAATGCATGGCCGATTTCTTTTACTATATTTTGCTAAGTCGAATACGATGTGGACACATTAGAAATTAAGTTAAACTGTAACTCTAAACAGTGAGTCCGGTATCAATATTTTCCATCGATGTTTACACATAAACACTCAAACAATGACTGTTGATTTGCATCTTTCTAATGTTCATACATTTATTTTTTCCACTTATATATGTACGAACTAGATCCAAAGATACATCAAATGTATTGTACGTTCAACATGTCTCTAACGTGTCCATACCATATTCTTAGGGGAACATGCATCCATGTGTCTATATCGGTGTCGGTTATTCTTATCTAGCCTTTGACAGCCCTAGTAATGGCATTATGCTGAATCAACGACTCTCAATTTGACCAATTTTAACTCAGTTTGAAGGCATGAAATTTTTATTTTCAGATCAGTAGAGATCAAAGTGGGGCACATATTAATTTTACAGAGATTCTGACCTTTTCCAGGCCAAGGTTATTTGTTCTTTTGCATTGACACAAGGACAACGATGAAACAAATGAGTGTTGGAAATAAATTTTTAACCGTGTTCGGTTGGACATTCTGAGATTTTATTTCAAAAAGTTGTTTTTGAATGCCACTTCTTGTGGAGCCATAAAGAGTTTCAAGGCTCTGACTATTGTTGAACCATGTGGTGTGCAAGGCCGGCAGACTGCCTCTTACTTTAAGTCTGACTATTGTTGAACCATGGCCCCCACTACTCTCACCCTCCTTTGTCCTTTCAAGAGAGAGATGAGTGGTTGGGAGTAATTCAACGTTCCTTTTCTTTTTTTTTTTCTTTTCTGCTACAATCTTATTTAGGGGTCCATTTACTTTTGAAATAACTTTCATCCAATCACATGTTTTTACATTTAAACTCAAAATTTTAAATCCAAAATTTTAAACCAAACAGAGTGATTGGATCCGAATCCGATAAAATTTCCGACCTAGAAAAAGCTATGGGCCGAAGCGAAGTTTTGTACTGTATCCGGTGGCTTAAATCAGTTAAATGCGGTGGTTGTGTGTTAGGGATCAGGGGACATTGTGAGTAAATGCGCTACGTCCAGCAAACTAAAGTCGGTGAACTCCACCGAACTGTGGGTCGCCGCCTTAAATAAAACAGCTCAAAAATAAAAGCTTGACGTGCAACCCCACTGACGCGCAACCCCACTGACGCGCAACCCCAAACCCGTCCCCTACCACCACCGACGACGCACTGCCACTGGGGACCACCACCGACGACGCACCACCACCTAGTGGCATAGTCAGAAATCTATGTAAATGGAGGCACCTTTTAAACACATTTCAACTAAAAAATTTCGTACTAAGCAATGCTAAAATGTTTGTGCTAAACCTAACATATTTATTAATATAGTAAATTATATAAAATATAAAAACAATCGAATTGCTTAAATTGTCTCAGCGTATCAAGTCTAAGAGCAATTCACCATATAATATTTAGCAATATTGCTCTCATTGGTAACAATTGCTAAACTATAAAATGTATAGCCCATGGCTTAGGCATTTTTGAATTTTGCAAATTATACATTAGAGAGTTCTAATTAGTAAGTGACTGCTATTTTTTATATTAGGCATCTCATTTCGCTAGTGTAATGACAATGTTCAAATATGTGAAACAAAAAATTGAGAATGAAATGATATTTGACATGTTTTAGGTCATCTACAGTGGTATAATCAAAAACTAATTGTTGTTAAAGTTAACAATATTTGTGCAAAAAATGGCTTACAATGGTATAATCAAATTTAGCAACATTCTTAGAAATAATCAAATTTTGGGTTTTGGATAACCAAAACTAGCAACCTTTTTCAATAATCAAAATTTGTGAACCCCACACCACTCTTCTTTCTCGTTTCTATTTTATGTTAACTTAAATATCAAAAATTGTCTTTATTTGAATTTTTTTCGCATTTTTTAGTTTTGCGCCAAATTTTTATGAGTTATTAATTCGTCTTGACGAGAGGAATCAGAATTTTTTTTTTTACTTTTCGGGAAGAACCTTGCATTCTTTTCTAAATTCAAGATCATATTTGATTTTTTTTTTGGAAAGATTAAAAGAGTGGTGGGTTTGTGATATAGGCTACAAGAATAGGAAGAAAAAAAAAAGTTTTCGTGTTGTTTTGATAGATAACACTAGGAAAAATACCATATATTCGATATATTTTTGCCCAAAAAAAAAAACGTAATGGAGAGAAGTGAATGGCGGGAAACAGAGGGGGAGAGAGAGATTGTGTGAAATTATGGTGGACCTCTTATTTTGGTTATGGGCTAAAAGTGACCATTATGAATATCAACATTGTTAAGCTTAGCAACCTCTTAAATGAATCATCAAAAGCTAATGTGTCAACTTTTGGTTATCCATTTTTTATTATATCACTGTGGATGATTTTAAAAAGATTAAAAGTAAATTTATAAAATATAATGAACTAGACAAAATACAAATTATACTTTAATTTTAAAAAAAATTGAGTGGGGGCGCATGCCCCCGCTCGTC
>BPLS01000277.1:0-27297 GCA_019656275.1 Rhododendron kiyosumense | reverse complement strand
TGGGTTGGGGCTGCTGCCCCCTCTGGGCAGCAGAGCCCCCGGATCCGAGTTTACCGCTTTACCCTTCCACTTTTGCATCCCCATCACCTTCCGCAGACGACTTTTGCAGTTTTTATGTTTCCAATTGTGAAATCGAAAATTACCGCAATGAGAATCTGAAAAAATATTCTGAACTTCATTCTCAATACGCGTTTGACTACGAGTGTGATTGACGTGTTTGACTCCGGCATCTTGGTTCCGGGTTAAGGTCCAGTCCAGTAATAATAACCTCCAGTCCAGTCCAGTTTTGAGCCTTTGTGGGCCCCTCCCGGCTCTACAACAATGATCGGAATCGTTCATTATGTAGAGCTCGTCGAGCATGGTATCCACGCAAAAAATCAGATTTAACATCGATAAATACATGAACGAAATATATTTGTACAAGAAAAAATGGAAAATTATGAGTTTCAATTTAATTTTTGTCATTGCATTTTTCTTATACAAATCTATTTTGTTCATGTATCTATCGATGTTAAATTAAGCTAATTTTTTGCGTGAATACCATTCTCGACGAGCTCTACATAATGAACGATTCCGATCATTGTTGTGGATTCGGAAGGGGCCCACAAAGGCCCAAAAATGGACCGGACTGGAGGTTATTATTACTAGACTGGACCTTAACCCCTTGGTTCCAAACGATTTTTTGTTTTGTTTTTTGTATTTTGTTTTTGTTATTTTTGTATTTTCGGATCGGTAGTGTCCACTTTTATTGTACTGTGTTTTTTCTTATATATCTTATTTGGGAAGAAATGATTTGTCAAAAAATATGTGTTTGACTAAAAATGCTAACCTATGCCTGAGAGGTACTGGAGGATAATAGGTAAAATGTGCATTGATAGAAAAATGTGTATTGATATTTGTAAAAGTATATTAAGGCTCCGTTTCAGAACACCTTCTTAAAAAATAAGTACTTATTTCACATTTTCAAACTCAAAAATAATGTAAATGAAAAATAATTTTTTAATTTTTTTTGCACCGTATTAAAGATCTCAATGAGATCTATCAAACAAGATCCATAATGATAGGAAAATTATTTGCGTAAGTACATGATTTTTAAGCTTGAAATTGCCTTCTTAAAAAATAAGTTCTTATTTGGGGTTCTGGAACGCACCCTAAAAGACCCCGTTCCATTAAGATTCTTATTTTTCGCTTTACGAGATAAGTCATTTTCTCAAAATACATCATCTTTAATTTAAAAAATATATTTATTTAGTTAGTACTACTATAACATACCCTAATATCGATATTCTAAGTTGTTTGAATTTATTGATATTGACATCCAAAGTGCAAAACATCATAATGCAATATTTAGTATGTAGACTGAGTTCTTGTAAACTTACTTTTTTTTTCGTTTTGTGTTTTGTTTGTCTTTTTTGAATTTTTATTAGGTTTGCGTTATACTTTTTTAAATTAATCATCCGTCTTAATGAGAGGAACCTGACTAGTAAAAAACTATGACAAAAAAAAATTCACTAAAGACAAAAAAAGGCTTCAAAAAGTTTTTATTTTTATTTATTTGTCTAAAATGTCATCTTATTTGATTTTTTTCAAAATCTCTCAATATTCATATACTTTTCCAATTTGTATTGTCGAGATATGCGATTAATCCCAAAATTATACCGAAAAACTAAAAAAAATATTAATAAGAAATAAAACATACCGAAAAAAATATTAATAAGAAATAAAACATACCGAAATAAGTTATGTACAAATAAGTTTTACTAAGGCCCCGTTTCCGAACGGGGAATAAGTACTTTCTTTTTAAGAGGATAATTTTAAATTTAAAAATTGTGTGCTTACGCAAATAATTTTTCTATCAATATAGATCTTATTTGATAAATCTCATTGAGATCTTTAACACGGTACAAAAATTAAAAAATTAATTTTTATTTACATTATTTTTAAATTTAAAAATATAAAATAAATACTTATTTTTTAAAAAGATGCTCTGAAACGAGCCCCAAGAACTCAGGCTTAAGGCTGTCAAACACTTCCTTAGATTGATCTTTTCCCATCACGTGAGTGAAAATTCAATTACTTACGTGTTACTTCAGCCTTTCTAACCTGACACAAAGAAAAAGGTTCGTACAATGATGGAAGAGAATCACATGCTCTCTGGGTAAATACTAGTATTTTAGTAGATATCAATAATTATCAACCACAGACACTTTACGCACGTATACATATACGAGAAGTATAATACTCCATCCGTCCCATTTTCATTGTCCATTATTCCTTTTTTACTTTTTTGTCTCTTGCGTATATCTTTCAATCTATAATATTTTTCATGATTTTGATATCTTTGTATTATAGAACAAATTGAAATCTATCAAATAAGATCCATATTGCATATTTTTGGAGATTCACATTGAAATATATAAGCGATTGAAAACTGCACAAATATCAAAAAAGGACAATGAAAATGGGACGGAGGGAGTATAATATGTGTGAATTCCAATATAAATAAAATATAAATGAGTTTATGTAAATATTTGTCATTGTAAAATAATTATTTTTTTTGTAGGAGTACATAAACTAGAGAAGTTGTCTGATCACTTGAATATTTGTTGTCTTTTTTTTTTGTTAGCATTTTCTCTTTTATGAGACTGTTGAGAAATTATGAAATTTTAACAGAATATGAGTTATGCGAGATGCTTGGGTTGGGGTAAAAGACATAAATTGGCATAAATTTTGCCTATTTTGTAACAACTAAACGATTAGTTTGGCTTTATCCAAAATATTTATATGCAAAATGATAATCTTCTTTTTTTTTATCGGCAGCGCAATGATAATCTGATCACCTAATTTACGAAAAAGGAGGACATAAAAAGACTAAACACTCCCAAACAATGAATATATCCACGGCACAGAAATCTTTTCCATATTAAGAAAGGAATGAGTTATTGTCCAATGTGCCTGAGGTCCAGTCGGCTCCAGTTCTCATAATGTTTCCAGAAAAAAATAATTGAAATCATTCATATTGCATAACTTGTCAAGAAAAATATCCGTGCCAAAAATCAGTTTGATTGGACTTCGTTTCGTACATGAACGAATTGAGTTTGGGCAACAAAAAATAGTAAGCCAAATATTGTTCGAAACTTTTCTTCCGCAAACCCAATTCGTTCATGTGCAAACCAAAGTCCAATCAAATTGATTTTTGGCATGCACGTTTTAGTCAATTAATCACACAAAATGGACGATTCCGATCAATTTTTTGGGGGACTCAAAAAACTGAAAACCAAGAGGGGACTAGACCTTATGCGCACTGGATAGGAACTCAATCACCTCAATATATGTTGTTTTTTTCCTTGGGTTAGCGCTTTTTTTTTTTTTTTTTTAGACTAAGAAATATGAAATTTTAGTATGAGGTGCGTCAGGCGAGATACCTGAGTCGGGGTAAAAGATATCAACCGCCTCATATTTTTCTCATTTTGTACTCCATTAGTTAGATGATTAGTTTGGCTTTGTCCCAAATATTTATATAGACAATGATAATCTGATGACCTAATTTATCTATGAGTACGAAAAAGGAGGACATAAAAAGACTAAAATACTCCCAAACAATGAATATATCCACGACACAGAAATCCTTTCCATATTAAGAAAGGAATGAGTTACTGCCCAATGTGCCCGAGGTCCGGTTGGCTCCAGTTCTCATAATGTTTCAAAAAAATAAAAATAAATCATTCATATTGCATAATTGTCAAGAAAAATATCCATGCGAAAAATCTGTTTGGTTGAACTTTGTTTTGCACATGAGCGATTTGGACTTTGTTTTGCACATGAATGAACTAAGTTTGTGCAACACAAAATAGTAAGCCAAATATTGTTCAAAACTTTTCTTCTGCAAACTCATTTCATTCATGTGCAAAACAAAGTCCAATCAAATTGATTTTTGACACGTATGTTTTTGTCGATGAGTCACACAAAATGGACGATTCCGATAAATTGTTTGCCAGACTCAAAAAACTGAAACTAGAGGGGACTAGACCTTATGCACTGGATATGAACTCAATCCATTGAAATTGAAAAAAAAAAAAAAAAAAAAAGAGGTCATTTGTTCTCTTTTTGACTTTTAAAGAACTTTTAGAATAGAAGTTATTAAAAATCAACTTTACTTGATAACTTTGACTGAAAGGGAAAACTAGTACTATTAGACTAGAATATGTAGCTTTTGAGAGGCCATGCGTGGTTGCATTATATTCTAGCAGGGGTAGGTTGCAAAAAACTTTACTTCAAGAATTATTTTGTATATGCATACTATTAATCTAATTTTTTTCAAATGAGTATTTTATTTTTTAAATTAAAAGATGATGTATTGTGAGAGAATAACTTTTCTCGTAAAACAAAAAATAAGAACCTTCGCGGAACGAGACATAAATGCTTTGCCCGAAATGTGATTGTTTGTCTTGACATAAACGACCACCGAAATTGCTAATATGAAAAAAATCAAAAATAATACTATGGTTTAGGCGCCATCAAATAATATCCTAAATTTTTTTACATCAATCGATGAGACAAAAAGGATGTAGCAAAAATATATCTGCATTGTTTATAGTGTCTATCCATTGAGAAAGTTATAAAACGGTCCCAAAAATATTCTACTGTATCAAAAATATTGAGAATAACTACCAGAGGCATTTATCATCTTTTCTTTTAAAAGTATTTATGCTTATTCTATCGTCTTTACATGTGAGATTCTAAAAGCATGCATATCCATAAAGAATATTAATGGATGTGATGCCTAATATTTTGATGGCGATTTTATTGGATGACGCTTGATCGGAACGTCTCAGTTAATGAAATACGATCTTCATACAAGTTCGATTCACTTGCCTCGGCCACTATTTATGAACTCATAGCAATAGATAGATTTAGATCTCGTTCCGCTTAATTTTTACTAGCATATTTTGAAAATTTTATCTTTATTCAAAAAAAAAAAATAGTAGTGCTCTTACTTATCTTTTTTAGCTTTAGGTAGGTAAACTCGTCCTTTCGGTTGCGATGCCTCATACCTGAATGAAATGTGGCTTGATGTCATGATTTATATTCCAAAAGCGCACGCCATATTGCTTGGCAATTTTCAGTTTTACTACCACTCTCTTGCTCTTCATTGCCCAAGAAGGCCTTCCTTCTCAATGTTCTCATTATCCGACTACTGTTTGGCCTCATTTTTTTCCCTACTATAGAATTGGTTCATGGTTGCTTTCAACTTTGGGCACCGCGAGTGCAGACTTCTCACGCGCGCCATCGGACACCTTAATTAGGTTTTGAGGTCATTTCCTCCTTGAGCACCAACCACATTTTCTGAACTTCCAGGTCGATAGTCATGATCACACTGTTGATCTTCCGCCGCATGTGAGGTCTTTTCTTATTCTTTCACCATTTTCTTCCCATAAATTCTAGTTGTAGATTCACCCATCGCATTATTAACAGTTTTGAACTCCAATTTATATATATTCACAAAAATGTTTGTTAGTTCTGCCATCGATCATACATATCTTTTAATCCAAACCCTTCTTGGACTTCTTTATCCTTTCCCCCTTTTGGGACTATTAGTATGAATTGTCAATTGTAGAGATATCATGTCTCATGTGAATGGAAAGGATAAGCAAACAGGTGGGCAAATATGGAAATTAGCAGATACTCCAGCAAGGCCACCATAAATTACAATTCCGATGCCGCTTGAAACCACCCCAGGGCTCGAAATCCGGGGGGAAAAGGAAAAAAAACGCTTTATTTAATGACGTCACGTTGTCCTCTCCCCGTAAATTTAACAAATCAAAGTGCCAACTTGTCAAGCTCCCCCACGACGGCAGGGGAGGATCCCATCTAGTTTTATTTCCATCCAGTTTAGTCTAGTCTAGGCCATTTGTGAGCTCTTTTCAAATCCACAATAATGATCGAAATGATTCATTTTGCAGAACTCGACTGGACCATCGACCACATTGAAAAATCAAGTTGATCGGATATTGTTTGGTATGATTTCAAAATGTTTTCATATGGATTTAAATCTAGAGTTGCATACTTTTTTAAAAACAAAATTAATGCATTTTGACTTCATATCAAACGATACCGGATTAACTTAATTTGGGACGAGGTCGATGGCTTGGGCGAGTTCTACAGAATGAATGATTCCGATTATTGCTGCGAGACGTCCACAAACGGTCCAAACTGGACCAGACTGGATGGAGAGGAACAGGATGGGGAGCGTGCTAACGCACGGATGTCAGTACGGTAATTAAACCTAAAAACCAAGGGCTTCTTCCCCCGAAATCTCTGACACAAAAAAACCACAATATACTACAAGCTTTTGTCGCGGCTCTCTCCTCAGGTCAGGTCTCTTCCCTTTCTCTCTTTTCTTCTTGAAACTCAGCTCTTTGTCTTTAGTCCAAACGAATCGACGGCGCTGTTTACTCTCTCTCCTCCCCCATTCCTCTCCCCTCTCTCTATCTCTCTCTAAACGTATCTAATCACAAATTTAGACAAAATTCGTACTGCGCATATATAATAATCTCGCTTTTTTTTTCCTCACAGAGCCGATACTCGTGTCCTTTTGCCCTCGATTCCCTCCGAATTTACCTTTCTGTCCGTGTTTATATACTCCTCGCAGACTGCTTGGCTGGTGCTCGTTTTAATCATAACTCCCCCCCTCCAGTTCTCCTCCTCCTCCTCCTCTCTCTCTCTAGCTTCGGACAGTGATCGGTTGCTGAGAGTAGAGAGACTTGAGAGAGCAAGAAGAGGTTGGTAAACTCTCATGAATTTTAATCTTTGTTATACGTGTTCTTGTATCTAGTGTCTCTGCTTCTCTCAATCTTGGTTGTTGATTATGTACGGTTTTGCATGTCTATCTGTTTGATCAGATATACTGTTTATAAAATCGTATCTGATTTTAGGTATGGTTTCACGGCTGCTTGTCTTCCCTGCGTGAGTTATTGATATACATTCATATCTTATGTCTGTATAAAGTTTTTTTTGTTTTTGTTTTGGTAAGTCGGAAATCCCTGTATCAAGGTTTTATGCGACGATCAATTTGGGCGTTTTTTAAGGTTGATAGAGTTAGTGATTTTGGTTGTTGTTTTGTGAGCGAGATTGAGCTCATTGATTTACTCAATTTGAAGTTAATTGATTGTAGTATTTGGTTTGAGGAGCGACACTGGTTTGGTGCATGTTGTTGATTTTGTGTTTTGAGGGTTAAAAATTAATTCTTTGAGCAATGTAGATATAATTTAAGCCTCAAGTGATGATTATTCGCTGATCAAAACAAAATAAAAGTGATGATTATTCTCCTTTTGGGGGAAGTTTGACGGATAAGTAGTTTTTAGTTGGTGTTGTACACTGATTGGGATACAGCTGGTGTTATGGATGTCGAATCGTTCTGCCGCACGCGTCAATAGGAAGTGCCTGCTTTTTTTTTGTTTTGACCAATTAGGGAGGAAATTTGTGATCTTTTTGTTTGCTGGTTACGTCGGTTGGTCATTAATTGTGGTTTTGGATTTGGTTTTGGTGATTGATTGCTTTTTGGACAGTTGTGTTTATTGTTTCGACCAATCGGGAAGGAATCTTGTCTTTTGGCTGCGTATTGGGTCTTGAACCGATAAAAGCTGATTCTTTGAGACATTTGTATATTAATCATGCTTGCGCAGTGAAGATTTCTATATTTGTGCTTTAGTACTTGATGGTGTATACTGACTGTTAGGAAGCCGGTGCTGTGAATCTTTCGTTCAACCATTTGTGCACTACCTTTGGATGAATCAGGGAGGAAATTTTGTTGTTGAAGATTACGTGGATTATTCAGTAATTGTGGCTATACTTAGTTTTAAAGATTTACCACAGTGGACAATTGTGTTTATTAATTTGTTTGGTCACGAAGGAATCACACTTGTTGGCTGTGCATTGTGTTTTGAAGGATTAAAAATCGATTCTTTGGACAATGTGCATATTAATCATGTGATTCATGTCCCCAATGATGATTTTTATGGACTCGGGGGCTCTGCTGCCCAGTGGGAACAGCAGCCCCTACCCACACCCTCAAAACGACGCAGTTTTGAGGGAAGAACTGCCGGTCTTCTTCTTATGATCTCATCTGGTAAGGGCTCCGTTTGACACACATTTTTCCCTTTTCTAGAATTGAGATGACGTAACTGAGGATGACTTGGGGGGGAACTGACAGCCCCGGGCTTTTTGAGTTATTAGATTGGATTGCTGATTGTATAGCCCAGGGGCACGAACCAGCGGAAATTTTGGAAACCTCTTACCCTTTCTATTTCTAAAGGTCACAAAGAAAGGTTCCTGGAATCTTATTTTGTTGGCTTAGCATTCAACAAACTGGTAGACTTATTATTGAATTCTTTGAGCCGGCTTTGTTATCGATCAAATGGGAAATAGAGGTATGGAATAGATAGTGATCTGTCTTTTTATGCTTTTTCTTTATATAAATTATTATAAAGGTTGACAAAAAAAAAAGAATAGGAATAAATTAGTCTATTCCTACATCTTCGATTAGTAACATTCCGTGTTAGTCCTTCTCTTGCCCAAGAAGAAGGAATTACCTTCCCCCAATCAGCCGTATTCTTCTATCCTATGGACCGACTTCCTTTGATAGGGCTACAGCCTCTCGTAAAACGTACACATGTATCAATCACACACCCCGCAATCCGCTATTTGTAAAAACTCATTTGGCCACGATCACCTGCCTGCAGAGCCGGTCCAAAGGCCCCTTCGCTTTCAATCTGGCTGGCTCCTCCTTTTTTGGGACCAACTCAAAACGTGGGATGAGTGAAAGGCAGAGTTGAAGGCTCAATTCAATATTCAATTCAAGTCTACCTACTTTACTTGCCTTTCCTGCCCCCTCTCTAAGGCGTGAGGCTTCGGATCTTCAGCTATTCGTTTTGTAGCGGGCACTTCTGCTTGCCGCTGTTCTGCCTTTTCTGACGACTTGCTGCTTACAGTGGAAATCATGGCGACTTCTCTGACCAAAATGCCAATGGGTTCCCCCTTCTCTCTCATCTACTCTAGTTCCTCCTTCTCCTTCATCAACTGTGGTTGCTTCTCCATTGTCAGATCCTTCTGCTTCTGATTGATCCACCACCGCCGAACCACCGCAAGCCACCGAAATAAGCACTACGGTTTGTCATCCCGCCTTGTTCTTCCACTATGTTTTTTCTACAGTATGTCATCCTGCCAATGGGTTCCCCCTTTTTGGTCTATTGTACTTCGAGTTTGTGTATTATTCATTTGGTTCTTCAACCAAGTTTCTCAAGGTTTGAGTTCCTGATATTTGATCTGTTTGTCATCCTGCATTTTCTTTTTGTTTATAGCTTGTGTTTTGTAGCTGGGTTCTTGTGGTTGGCATGACTTTCCCAAATGCCAAATCAGTGATTTTCTGGTCTGATATTTTTTTTTCTTCAATGTTTCAAATGCCATGGTTAAGGGGAGGGGAAAAACCATTACTTATATGTCAATGTGGAGAAAAAAGAGTTACTGGTTTCAGTTTACTAGATCCCAGGGAAAAAAAACCCCAGCACTTTTGCCTCAAAACAGGGTCGTTTTGAGTTGTGGGAGGACCAGAAGTGGACCTAGCAGTTTTTCCCCCAAAACTACATCGTTTTGAGGGTGTGGGTAGGGGCTGTTGTCCCCACTGGGCAGCAGAGCCCCCGAGTCCGATTTTTATGTGCAATGATTAGTTACTCAGTGATGGAAATGAATGTCTTCTGTTTGACCACGTGTCAATCCAGGAAGAAACTCATGTTGCTGGTCACTAATTACCCTTATCATTAGTTGCTGTTTAACGTTTGTCTACGATGATTGATTGATTTTTGACAGTTGCGATCAATATTCTCATCAACTTCAAAGGAGTTTTGTCTGTTAGCGCGATTTCTATAGCGCCATATGACAGTATTACACCCACGTACCTCTCGGGAATTTATTTTCAGAAATCTGAGGTGTTCCTTGTTTTAAGCTTCATTTTTTTGGCAATAGCGCAACGAGTCCAGCGATGATATGTATTCTCACTCTTAATAACATCTGAAAGTTTTGTTATCAATGCATTATGAATTTCAATCTTCAATCCAATTTATTTGCGGTCATACACATAAGGAAAGATTTTTATGTAAGTCATATTTCTTTTGGCACAATCTATTTATGACCCAGGTTTCATAAAAGCAATTGACGTAGTTGTATATGAGCCCCTGAACTATGGTTTTTATACTTGAGTGGCACACCATAACACACCAATGTTGTGGCACCCTCGTGAAAAGTTGGGCCCTCCAGGGTGGGACGAAACAATGTTTGGTTCCTGACTTCCTCTTCTGACTGGTAAGGCAACTATACGTTTGGACTGTACCAATGTCAACGGTTCAAGTCTGTTAGTTAACCTTGTATGTGTCTGGCACAAGGGTCTAACCCCTTGATGTGGGATTGCATGCAACTTATCGAATTCACATGAACATGATTGTCCAAGAGAATATATCTTTGGAACACTGGATCATTTGTCGGAAAATTAAATGAGAATGCAAGAGGGGAACCTCATACTTTTCTATGGCTCTAAATGAGCCGAGTAGTGTTGAATCAAGTAGGATATTATCCAAGCGCTTGGATTGCAGACCTAATGAGCTTCAACTATGTGTTTAAGCTTGGCTTCTTTTCATTTTTCAGCCTATCAGAAACAAGTTCATCTGACTCGATCATGAGCCTAGCATGAGTAGCTTGTTTTTTCTATACAGTTTGACTGCATAAGAGCTTGTCAAGCTGAGTTTGAGTGGAGCTAAGGTAGTTCATGAACCTCAAAAAGTGATCTTATGTTTGTTTGAACGGTATGAATAGAGATCCTCCTCTTTTCCTGCCAAGGAAGATAGTAATGCCTTTCGGAATCCTCTATGTGAGTCAGTTATTAGGTGATCTCCTGCCTCTTGATTTTATACCAAAGAAAGAAATGGGGACATATGAACTAAAGTAGAGACCCGACCCTCGTTCCTTCTAGCGAGTGTGCTATCCCATGTGCCTATCTACTTATTATGTTGTAGTTTCCTCGAAGCTGGGTCACTCCGAGGCCATTCCACGAGGTAATCCCGTCTATCCCTCCATTGAGGTACATTACATTCACGAAACTCCTCTAACAACATAGAGCTCTCAAAAGAGAAACTACAGGCATGTTTTTTATGAATGGGCGGTATTGGATGAGGTTTTCACAAGCCCAATGCAAGTTGAGTTCGAGTATTTTACTATGTTTTTATATTCGCATTTAGTCTTGAAGTCGGTGACTTTTTAATGTTTGGTGGTATAAACCCATGAACTAGAGCGAATGTTGACACTTCTAAAACGTGCACTTGGTCGCAGTGTGCCACTTTCTAAACACGCACTTATACAGCTATACCAACACTGTACATATGCTTTACACGGTTTCTAAAAAATCAATCAAAGTGGAGAATTTAGAGAAGTATTCAGGATTAGAGATGTTACCAATTGAATCTACAGTAGATAATTTCCTTATTAGATGAAGGTACACTTTCTAAACATGCGCATCTGGACTGATTGTGGGATTTTTAGTTGTTTTTTGCTATCTTGGGAATGTTGAGTTCATGATGCAATGTTACCTTAACAGTCTTTAATTGTATGCCTGCCATATTTTCTTGTTAGCCTTTTGATATAATGTCTCGCCGACGATTTATTTCCTCTTGATAGGCAGTTGGTGGAAAGGGTGTTCGACCTCAATCAGAGAAGGGACTGAGACTTCAATTCTATGGTACGTATTGCAACAGACTTACCAACTAAGTTAATTGGTTTTTTTCCGTTTTTTCATGTTTTTTCATGCAGGTCTACTTGTACGTGTCTTGAACACAACTACCACCAAAATTTATCTTGTTTTCCATTCTGTTTATTAAGGTTCTTAAGTTGTTCATCTACATAAGTGTACGTGTAATAGCCGTCCCATATACTTGGAATTTCGATCGGAGGTGCATTCGTGTTGGTATCATGCTAGAGTATAATACATGACAGTACCTTTGAGCCTTTAAGTGTTTCTTTTTGAACCAATTCTTGGAATACTAGTTATGCCTATTAGTTTAGTATTATACTCTTGTGAACTTTCACTATTCATCTGTCATTTTAATGTTTCTGGAATTTCTTATTAGGTTGCTTAATTTGTTGCTGAAATAATTGGGCCTCAATGGACAATCCATTGGGGGCGGAGCAACAAGTGCCATTTGGGGTCCTGACTGGCATAAATTTCAGTGTTTTAAATGACACAGAAGCTGTAAGTATCTGTTTAGGTTACGTGGAGCAACATTATTTGCTTATTTTCAGCTGCTTGCTTCTTTCAATTTTCGTCGTTTTCTGTTGATGTTGGCTATAATATTTACAAACTGAGATCAGTAGTAACATTGTAATTAATTTTTCCACATAAATGTACTGATGTTGGATGAAAGTACTTTATCAGGAGAAAGTATCAGTTTTGTCAATTGAATCAGCAAATGAGGTGACAGATCCGAGGTTGGGAATGCCAAATCCAACCACTCAGTGCCCCACCTGCGGTGCCAAGGACTCAAGAAGTTGCGAAGGTGCAGTGGAGAACGTTTCAATGAGTTCTTGTTTTAACCCGTTAGTTAGTTTTTTAACCTGTTACTATAACGGTATAAATTTCAATATTACAGGGCACTTTGGGGTAATCAAATTCCCATTTACGATACTCCACCCATATTTCATAGCGGAAACTGCTCAAGTCTTGAATAGAATTTGCCCTGGATGTAAATCTGTTAAGCACACCAAGGTCAAGGTGTGGATTTTTTCTCATGCTAAACATTAAAGTTCATGGACAATGACAAGGAAATTTTAGTTCTCCCATTACTATCTTGCCAATTCATCAAGATACTTTTCTTTTATGTATTCTTTTTGTGTATGGTATTTGTTGGCTCGTCCTTCGTTGTACTTGGTTGTTTAATTTTGTATCTTAGGTGTTTGTGTCAACCGGTCAAGTTATTACTCTACATTTTAAAATATTGTGGGGCCACGTGATTTATAGGGGGATTAATGGTGCCTTTATCATTTGCATTTCAGATTTGTTCAAGTTATTGCCTTCAAGAAGCTAAAATAACCCTTTTTAGTGATCACCCACCCATGTTTTCTCTTTGGTTGCATTGTGGTGGATTTAATCAGGCTGTGCACAGAATCCTTAAAAAGTTGAGGATTCTAATAGATATGTTGGCCATCAGCTCTTCCTTTGAAACCATATGAAGTTAGCTCCGATTATATGGATTTAATCAGGCTGTGCACAGAATCCTCAAAAGCTGAGGATTCTAATAGATATGTTGGCCATCAGCTCTTCCTTTGAAACCATATGAAGTTAGCTCCGATTATATGTCCTCATAATTTATTTGGTGTGACAGAGATTTACCTTAGTAATTGTTCCGTTTAATGCAAGTGTGAATTTAGCTTTGCTAACTGAGTCGAGCCAAATTTGCTCTTTGTACCGTTTAATTGAGTTAAATAATTAGCCATTGACTTGCTGATATGTATTGTTCTTTTATTTGGTTTGTATATGGCAGGGGGCTGTTTCAAAGCAAAGTTGCAGATATTGCAATGTAAGATAATCCGGTTGTTGTTAAGCATTTTGTTTCTTCACCTCTGTTAATTTGGTACTCAAATTTTTTCAACAGGGAAGTTTCAGAGAAAGCTATCCTAAAATGATATTTAAAGTTTCCTCAGACGATGTGTTTGGAAAGACTGCTATTATAGTAGAAGTAGTGGAGAAGGTGCTAAGGAAGTCTCCGAATAAAAGTTCTGGGGAAAATTTAGCCGCTGATTACTGGGATATAATACCCAGAGATGTACAACTGGATGAAAGTTCTATGAAACCGACCAAAAGAGTTCTTTCACATGCCCAGGTAGCATCTCTACAGAAAAATGAATCATTGAAGCCTTTCTTTTTTATATTCTTGAATGTTCTTTCTTGTGGTATCCCATTTATCGAGTTATTCTGGAAATAGGTTCACAGGATGATTATGTTAATCAAGGATGGAAGTTGATTCATAGCATATTATTTTTTCCTTTGTGGGGCCTTACTCTTATATAAAATTGAAAGCATTTATTATGCTACCTGCTTTGTCCGCAGGTCTACCATATGCTAAAAGATGTTGATCCACAGTTCATTAAAGAGAGCGCTATTTTTAAAAAGAATCCACTCTTTCTCAACTGTTTCCTTGTAACTCCCAACAGTCATCGCGTGGCCGAATTTGGGCAGCATGTGGTCTTTGTAAGTAAAGCACACGTCTTTGGGCGCTTTTTGCATCTCAGTTGATATGATTGCCGAATCAGATCAACTTGAATTACTCCTCTTCTTTTCTGTCTTTAATCTTGTGCTTTTACTTGCTTAATGATTTAGGATGACCGGACAAGGATTTTAAAAAAGATGGTTGATTTTAGAGGCACAGCCAATGAATTGAGCTCACGGGTTCTTGACGGCCTAAAAAGTACCAAGGTTAGTAACATACTATGTTACCGTTTATTTTCTTTTGGCCAAAAGAGACCTTATGCTTATTATTCTCAGTTCTACATTTAATCCCTCAGATACGTGCTGAAAAGCCATCCACTCCGGAATATGGTTCCTCGGGTAATAGTACGTCTGGTTTGAGGCACATCAAAGAACTACTTCTAGGGAAGCGAAGTGATCATGCCTTTCGCATGGTTATAGTCGGTGATCCGAATATAAAACTCAGTGAAATTGGCGTGCCACGTCATATAGCAGAGAGGTTGCAAATCTCTGAGCATCTGAACTCGTGGAACTGGGAGAAACTGAACACTTGCTCTAATTTAAGGATTCTTGAAAGGGGAGAAATTTACGTCCGAAGAAAAGATCAACTTGTTGCAGTAAACAATATGGGAAAGCTTCAGATTGGAGACCTTGTGCACAGGCCGCTGAATGACGGAGATGTAGTGTTAATAAACAGGCCGCCATCTATTCACCAGCACTCCTTCATTGCTCTATCAGTAAAGGTGCTTCCAGTAAACTCAGTTTTGTCAATTAATCCACTCGTCTGTTCTCCTTTTCGTGGGGATTTCGACGGGGATTGCATACATGGTTACGTTCCTCAGTCGATAGACTCCAGAGCTGAGCTCCAAGAGCTTGTTGCTTTGGACAAGCAGTTGATAAATGGACAGAGTGGGAGAAATCTCCTTTC
The DNA here is from genome assembly GCA_019656275.1 of Rhododendron kiyosumense. Taxonomy (NCBI): domain Eukaryota; kingdom Viridiplantae; phylum Streptophyta; class Magnoliopsida; order Ericales; family Ericaceae; genus Rhododendron; species Rhododendron kiyosumense. The sequence goes on along the minus strand of BPLS01000277.1, from coordinate 12,085 downwards.
GCTTGGTCAAGATAGTTTAACCGCGGCTCATTTGGTCGTGGAAGATGGGGTGCTCTTGAACCTTCGCCAAATGCAGCAGCTGCAAATGTTCTGTCCTAATCAATTGCAATTTCCCGCCATTGCAAAAGCATCTTGTGCAAAAGCTACCTCACCAGACAACTTTTTCTGGTCTGGAAAGCAATTGTTCAGCTTGCTTCTTCCTCCAGACTTCGATTATGTCTTTGCGGAAAACGATGTTCATATTAGCAAGGGTGAGCTTTTATCTTCCTCAGACATGTCAAATTGGCTACGTGACGCTGATGGAAACCTTATACAAGGTCTTGTAAAACATTGTCAAGAAAAATCTATCGACTTCCTGCATGCAGCTCAGAATGTTCTATGCGAGTGGTTGTCAATGAGGGGCTTAAGCGTTTCATTGTCTGACCTTTACCTCTCCTCTGATTCATCCTCGCGGAAAAATATGATTGGTGAAGTCTCTTATGGTTTGCAAGAAGCAGAGAGAATCTCTCACATCAAACTGTTGATGGTAGATTCCCATCAGGATTTCCTTATTGGAACTGAAGAAGGTCTGGATTCTGTGGACTTTGGAGCAGAGCACATGTGTTGTGAGAAACAGAAATCAGCTGCCCTTAGTCGAGTTTTTGCTTCTGCGTTTAAACAAGTCTTCTGGGACATTCAAAACCTAGTATACCAATATGCAAGTAAGGAAAATTCATTGTTGGCCATGTTGAAGGCAGGAAGTAAGGGCAATTTGTTGAGGTTAGTCCAGCACAGCGTGTGTTTGGGTTTGCAGCATTCATTGGTTCCGCTAGCTTTCAGATTGCCACATGAGCTTTCTTGTGCTGCGTGGAACAATCACAAGGCATCTGCTTCTACCGATATTCCAGAATGTTCCGGGCGTTACATTCCATCCGCCACGATTGGAAGTTCCTACCTCTCTGGCTTGAATCCTCTAGAATGTTTTGTTCATTCTGTAACTGCTCGTGATATTTCTTTTAGCGATAATGCCGATCTTCCGGGGACTTTGAATCGAAGGCTTATGTTTTTCATGCGTGATTTGTACATTGAATATGATGGAACTGTGAGAAATGCTTATGGGAATCAACTCATTCAATTCTCTTATGGTATCAATGGCACTGCCGGTTCAAGTATAGCTACTGATGGTACTCTCCGTGATAGCACTTACGATCGTCGTGCGATGGGCTGCCAGCCTGTTGGTTCTTTGGCTGCTTGTGCCATTTCCGAGGCAGCTTATAGTGCTTTAGATCAGCCCATTAGTGCTCTTGAATCATCTCCATTGCTAAATCTAAAGGTGTTCTCTCTCTCTCTCTCTCTCTCTCTCTCTCTCTATATATATATATATATATATACACACACACACACACACATACTATATGGGAGTGTGAGGAATTTGACACGCAGATATGAAATGTTTGTTATCTCTGAAGGAGTAAAGGGAATGAATCCACTCACTGTTCCAAGTTTTGGAGGGATCCCTGTAGCATTCTAACGGATTTTAGTCTATATGTTTTGTCTTTTGTGCTTCAAAAAATTGCTTGCAACTATTATGTTAACTTAGATTCTTTTTCCAATCGAGGCTGACATGTCTTCTTGTCACTGAAATATGAATTGAATCTCCTTTGTGGTATAGACGGTCTAGGTCATTATTGTCTGTATGTTTCCTAAAAACTGATAACTCTAAAAAAATCTCAAGCTGTTCAAGGGGCCGCTCTAGTTCTTTATTTTTTAGGTATACATCCCCTTCTTCTAGCCATTATCTCCCTCATTGATTTGATAACTTGTCAACAGCCAATTACTCTAAATTTCAATCTACAATAAAGCAGTGTAATTTATGTCTTTGTTTCATCAGCAGCTATTGTTCTCAGAATGCTTGACATAGTCTCCTGGCATTCCAATTTGATTGTGCAGAAAGTCCTTGAGTGTGGTGTGAAGAAAAAGAGCGGTGATAAAACTGCATCTCTATATTTGTCCAAGAAACTTGGGAGATGGACTCATGGTTTTGAGTATGCAGCCTTAGAAGTCCAGTCTCATTTGGAGAGACTACTCTTTTCGGACATTGTTTCTACTTCCATGATAGTGTAAGTTTTCGCTCCATTTTAATTTGTTTATATTTTCGCTTTTACCCTTTTGATTCTTCTTATAGTGTGTAATTGCTGTCTAATTGACCCTTCATGTGGTTATTAGCTTCTCTGAGAAGGCTTGTAGCCGTAAACATACATGTCCATGGGTATGCCACTTCCATATAAGCAAGGTATTGCTGTCGGTTAACATATATAAACAACTGGCCTAGCTTCATAGCCACTTTCGCATATAAAATTGTACCTTTTCAGGAGATGACAAAGCGGAGAAGAATAAGAGTTCAATCTATTATTGATGCCCTGGACATGAATTGGAAGTGTGCTAGTGCCAGATCTAAAACTGATCTTCCTAAATTGCAAATAAAAAGAGTGTAAGTTGCTTTTTTCTATTATAAGAAAAAGTTTTATTCTACTATGATATTAAATTCAAATGTTATCACATGAAAGCTGGGGTATTCTTGACTCGAGCTTTTTTGTCCTACTTTTAACTTGTTTCATTAATTTGCAGGAATTGTTCTGTAGCTGACATGCAGACAGAAAACAGTGCTACATTTTGCATTGCCGTCAAAGTAGTCAAATGCTCCAAGAACCCGGCTGTAGAAATTGATAATATCCGAGACATGGTGATTCCATTCCTTCTAGGAACCGTCGTAAAAGGTATTAGTGATCTAAGTGTACAAATCTACTCTGGTTTAAGTCCTGATTTATTGCTCATGCTTGATTATCTACCCTCCATTTTGCTAATTTTGTTTTAGTCACTGGTATAGGCCGATCCCTTCGGAAAATTATTAGGAGAGAAGATTGTGTTATGTTATATGGGAATTGTTAGAGGATAACTAGAGGATGCAAAAATCTTCAGAAAGACATTCATTGTAGAGGCATATTGAAACTCCAATAGTGATGCATTGTCGAACATCCTCTTTCCTATGCTTCGGAGAAAATTTATTCAACCTCTAGGAGAACTGTTTGTTGAAAAAGAGACACTATTGACATCACATTGTAAGCTTATAGTTTGTTTGACTGGTACCGCTAGGGTTGAGATTTCTCTGTATGATCACTTTTGCTTCTTGGCTGTGCAAAATTTCCACATGCCGAAAAGTTATTTTGCATAATATATATGTGGTATTCGAAGTTTTGCAAGTAGTAGATTTATAAAAAACTGCATACATTGATTGTTTAGGATATGGCTGTAGATTAGTAGTTGAAGGGTGAGGCGAGGAGGTAAGACATGTGACATGTAAAGGGAAGAAAGAAAATATGACAATTTTTTTTTATTTACATGTCATTTGCATCTCCCATTGTTTGTAAGTATTATTGTGAGCATTTAATAGTGTACCTATTGCAAACAATTTAGTTGTGGCAGCATTACGTAGGTTTGAAATTTGCGGTCATGTGTTCCGGAAAGAAATTTGCTCTGTAGGCTTAGCACAATGCTTGATTTTTTTTTTTTACCTCCTGACGTGTATTTTAGGGTTCCTGGAATTCAAAAAGGTGGATATCTTGTGGAAAGATGGACCGAAAATGTCAAGATCTCATAGAAGTTCTTCTGGTGAACTGTACTTGAGAGTCTTTATGTCTGAGAACTGTGAGAGACGAAGATTCTGGAGTGCCATTAAGGAGAACTGTCTCGAAATAATGGAAATAATCGACTGGGAACGCAGTCATCCAGATGATATTCATGATCTGACTTCGGCCTTTGGAATAGATGTTGCACGGAAACATTTTCTCACCGTGGGTTTTTTTTTTTGCCTCTTCTTTAAAAATTCACAATTCATGATCATCATTAGATTTCTTGACTGGAAATATTGGGAATTTCAAATGCAGACATTGACGTCTGCAATATCTGACATTGGCAAGCCTACACTTCCCGAGCATTTGCTCCTTACTGCGGATTGTTTATCAGCTACAGGAGAGTTTGTTGCCTTAAATGTAAAAGGGTTGGCCGAGCAAAGAAAACGCACATCTGTCTCTTCTCCCTTCATGCAAGCATGCTTTGCTGTACGTCTTGTTTTCATGCATTAAAATAATAACAATCCTATCATTCGGATATTATGCCCACTGGTTCAAATATTTTTGTTGGCAGAATCCAGCTGATTGCCTCATTAAAGCTGCCAAGAAAGGAGTTACAGATGATCTTCAGGGGAGTGTTGATGCATTGTCATGGGGAAAAACTCCTTCCATTGGGACTGGTGGAACATTTGATATCATATATTCTGGAAAGGTAGATTTTACGCCCACTCGTCAATAAGATAATTCTGGATATGCAAGAGGATTCCTTACAGCAGTAAAACTTTGAAATTCAGCATCACCTTTTATCCTGTGAAAGTCGTTACGCTAGCTTGCTATAAATTTTAAAAATGTGGTGGAGCTAGAGTATTCAACATACATATGTAACATGAACAAACTTTGGACAAAATGTGGTTGATTATGGGAAACTACAAGCAGTGGTTATAAATGTTTGTAAGTGATCATATTTTTTTCACACTGCAACAAGGTTTAGGAAAATAACACTCTATTAAGTCTTTCTGCCAATTTGTAGGAAGCCATTATTTTGTCTTGCATTAGTATGATTAGACATGTGGAATTTTATGGCTGTTATTTTTCCTCACTAGTCACTGGCGGGAAATGACATCTTTTGTTTATCCTTGTTCCTTTTGTGCTCTTTTCTGTGCATATGGTCGTGGGGTGGAAATTCCTTTCCTATGAATGATATGGTTTTCTTCATGTCTAATCTCTTCATCAGGGGCAGGAACTTTCTAAACCTGAAGATATCTATAAACTTTTGGGTAGCCATGTCAGTTCTCCTGAACAAAATGTGAAGGTCAATGTACCAGGTGAACATGATTTCATCTTCGACAAGTGTATCCCTCGGCCACCTTGCACATCTGGTGAAATTTTCCTTAAAGGGCGTAAAAATTTGGAAATATCCAAATTGATCTTGAGGAAGTTTATAACACTGAAAGACATTTTGAGGTTGTCTCAAGCGTTGAAGTATATGCTGCACAAGTAAGTTATTCCTCTTTTGGGCTCCTTTCCTTCTGTGAAGAACATTCTATCACACATAGTATGGGTGGATTTACTTCAGCGAATGACTCTAAATATACACAGAACAATTTTATGTCCTGAAATGGTTTTCCCTTCTCATTGGTCATTCCTTATGCAGTATATTCAATATCACAGTAGATCACACATTTCTATTTTGTAGGATATTGGGCTGCAATGAAGCACCGACACATCTAGAGGGTGACGTATTGCAGTGTCGGCCACGGGGACATGTATGGGACATGCCAAGTGGCGTGTCCCATAATTTAATTTAAATTTTTGAGGGGACCTGGCGGGGACACCGATGGGTACACGGCAGGGGTCAAAGTGTATTTTTTTAAAATTGGGGGTTGAACTGTAATTTTTTAATTTTGGGGGCCAAATTGTAATTTTTTTAAAATTTTCAGGGGTCAAATTGTAATTTTTCAATAGGGTTGTATTGAACTTATGGATGTCTTGTTTGTTTGAATGGTATTGGAACTATGGATTTTTCGTTTTGTCCACATTTTGCCATTTAAACTTGGAAAAAAATTGAAAATAAATAAATAAATAAATAAATATACACATGGCATGTCCCCCGCCATGTCATGTCCCCATTTTTTTAGAATTCCCGTGTCCCCATGTTCGTGTTCGTGTTCGTGTCTGTGTCTGTGCATCATAGTTGGGGTGTAATGCTGTTATCACTTATTTGGTATTCCCTCTGTATATCGTCCCTTGTGGTAGGATGTGAGCAGTGGGATTGCTTGTCATGAGATCATAACCCATGAATTTAAAAAATTTCTATTAGCGACCACTCCAAAATTCATTCCATTTGGTCCAATTTAAGAATTCTGGCGCATCTCCTCAGGTGCATATTTGGAAATCAATTTCCTGTGTATGGTACACTTTGATTCCTTGTGGTTCTCTTTGCAAGTATGAAATACTCAAGATGCTTCCGAATGAGAATCCTGGTTTGAAGCAATATACGCAGTGGTCTGCTGACCAACTAGGGTACCGAGGCTTCTTTAGGGTTTATATTTGTGAAGTCATTTAGTGGGTGGGGTTTGCCTCGACGGAAGTGATCAGCTTTTCCAACTGGAATCTTGTCTAATGGAAACTTCATAGTGGAATAGGATATCATTCATGAAAATGCTACCCCCATACAAAAATACTGTTTTAACGGTACATCGGTTATGTCATCGTGACCTATATATGTTTCACTTCACCATGAAGTTGGTCATATCCATCAAGATTGAGCAACATGAGTAATACTAAACCTGGATCATCTCCATGTTGCCTCTTCACCATTTTCCAGTTTGTCCTTGATGTTGTTTATTGTAATTCAGTTTCCTATTGTATTCCAGTTCTTACGATCTATTTCTTCATTTTGGTGTTTTTTTTTTCCTTTCAACGGATGAAGTTATCCCATCAATCGTCGGTTGAGTGAAGTGGACAAATCTATTGCGATGATGGCTTTATATTTTCACCCTCGAAGGAATGAGAAAATGGGAACTGGAGCTCGGGAAATAAAGGTAAATGAAAGAAATAATGATCAAATGGAAACTTGTGTAAAAAAACTCCTCACTTTCTGTGAAGGTTCATTGAAAAACATCATATAAGCTTTACTGTTATAGGAGTGCAATTTTATTGAATCTTTTGCCTACAGTTATATATATTTGCCTAATGTGGACTTATGATGGTATTAGGAGGCCTGCGTTGTTATCCTTGCATCCATCAATGTCCACTAGGCACTAGTTGAATTTTAGACCATATTCGAATATTCAAGGTTTTAGAGCTTGGAAGTGCCAGTGGTACCTTTGTAACTAAATTTTGAATTATGTACAGGTTGGTTATCACTCTGAGCATGATAAGGCCCGCTGCTTTACGTTGGTGAGAATCGATGGAACAGTTGAAGACTTCTCCTACCACAAGTGCATTCATCATGCTCTGGAGGTAATTGCTCCTCAAAGAGCAAAACCCTACCAGTTGAAATGGTTAAGTGGTATGTTTGTCCTACTTTCTGTTTTCTTATTTCCGATGTAACATAATAGTTAGAAGAGAAAAATGACTTAAGAATGGTTATTTGACAATCCGGGATTTGTGCATGTACATTATTATGTAGATTGATTGTGAAAAGGTTTAGGGGGATGCATTATTGTTACTTACATTGAAGTTAGAAGGAAGTCATGACCTGGCCTTAATACCTTAATGTCATGGGTTCAACGTTGAGGCCTGAGGGCATCCACTTTTTGCATTTGGTACTGAAGGTTAGGTCTGTACCTAATCTACCCCTTCTGACCCTTGTTGATGAGGGATTTTTTTTTTGTGCTCGTGAAATCTCTTTCTTCGAATTAGAGGAAAGTAGCCAAATGAATTTGGGAAATTAGTAATCAACATCTTGCATTTGGATTTTTGAAACTTAGTTATCTGACTTGTTATGTTTGGGTTTTCTGCTTTGGGTTGCAGAGCGCATTCCTAAGGTGGTTGATTAGTTCCTGGGGCTATCGGACCTTGCAAAATCTGTAGGTTCTCTACCAAGACTGGGTTTTGTACAGAGACGAGGGAGGGTCAATCAAGACAATAAGCTCTTTTCTTTAGTTTCATCTAATAAATTTTGTAGGCCTTCTGGCGGTAATTAGGGTAGTCCAATTCTTATGCTTCTTTTTGCTGCCTCCACTAAATATTGTTTTCCTTCGGTTTCTCGAATGAAAAGAAGATTTCGGATGAAAAGAAGATTTAGTGGATGTAGCAACGAGAAGCTTTTGGAAAGGGTAATGCCCTTTTCATGTTGTAACTCTTATCTTTCTGGCAATGTTTTGTGTCATTTTCTTTTCTTATCATGGGAAATACTCGTTTTGGCAAGTATTCTCTAAATAATGTGATCTCGGTATGTCAGCAAGTATCTCCAAATAATTTGATGTGGATAGCGTTCGTGTTTCTAAGCAGTTTTTTATACAAAAAGAAGTAATTGCGGTGACAAACCGATCCGAGAAGCTGGCGTTGGGCTGTGTTCTGTGTTCGCTTGGGATTTGATTTTTAACTTGGTAACCATAACAAATCATGTTGGGAATGTTCAAATCGCGCTGCCGGGGTTGCTTTTTTTTTTTCTTCTTTTTGGTTATCACTATTTGTTGGATAGGGTGAATCTTTTTGTTGGACTCCTTTTTTGGAAACATCCTAAGTCGGCTGCTAAATTCGGATACTAGTGCTGATAATTGCTCATATGAGCTGTTTATTTTATAGGTCTCAATAAGTTTAACATTCACCAGAAAAAGCTAGGTTGATCATGGATCAAGTTACCCAAAAAGAATCATGTTTGGCTTGAGAGTAATACTAGATGAGTATTTTGTTTAGGCAAATGTTTCAAGGTGCTTTGGGGCACAAATTTACGATTCTTTAAAAATACTTTAATTACATTTTTTTTATACTTATTTTACATTTACCAATAATGACATTGAAAATATAAATTATTGCCGTAGGGGCGCCTATTAGTAGGTTGTATTGTTTATTCTATAGATCTTGATATGTTTAACATCCACCGGAAAAAGTTGGGTGAAAAAGTTAGGTTGACCATGGATCAAGATTTCTTTAGCTAGAAAAGAATCGGACGTGTTATTCACCTGAAAAAGTTAGGTTGATCGTGGATCAAGATTTCTTAGAAAGAATCGGACAGAGGGATGGTGCATGCTGTCTCTCAAAAGGGTAGTGCCTTGCCGAGTGGGGCTTGCTTTGGGCTCACTCCGATTGATCGAAAATGTTCACTTTGTAAAGCTTGTCGCGTAGAACATGAATGCAAAAATTAGTTCGATCGGATATCATGAAATGCCTGATTGGAACACCTTTATTTTGAAAAGAATGAATCTGAAACACTAGACCAAACGCATTGAAACCCATGATTTCTAATTTATACACTTTGATTGAACCTTTTTTTTTTGTGCATATTTGTTCTACACAACGAGCTTTATGTAGTGGATGTTTTCAATCAATCAGAGTGAGATTGGAGCGGGCCCAACTAGGCGGGGCATCACGATACTGCCCTTTTGAGGGAGCAGCACCATTCGTCAATCCGAAAGAATCATGTTTGTCTTTGAAAGTAATAGATGGATACTCTAACCGTCGGATATATTTTTTTTTTAAGCAAAAAGATTTTATTGATCTTTGAAGAAGCTTACAAAGATTAAACGAATTTTGGGCACACTGACAAAACGCTATCCGATAACCAAAGCCAAAGGGAGGCAAGAGGCCAACTGCACCAAAAAACCTGAAACCTATAGCAAAAAAACGAACCAATGCCAAAGAACAAGAAACAAACCTGACCGTCCGATATTGATTCTTTTATGAACATTAAAAAAATGACTTTATCAAACTTTTGACGATGTCCGGTGAATTGAGACCATGATTGAGTCTTATTTAGTGTTAAATGAGTCTTATTATGTGTGTAAAGTGTCTGTGTGAATGTTTACGGGTATATAATTTTCCAGTCGGAGAATAGTACCGCTGCTGGGGCTGTTAGATGTAGTACTCTTGAGATAGTGCTGATATCAAAGAATATATGTTGAAACGATTCATGTGTGTGCTTGGGGTAAGAAGTTTTGTACAAATATTTAACCGTTTTGTTACGTATTTTGCCATGAGAGATTTGTAAGAGGCGGAATAGAGTCACCCGATGGATTGAACTCAAAACTTGTAGAGCATTGTATGGACCGTAAGATGCCCCATTCTTCTATCTTCTCTCGAAAGTTGATAAATATTCGTTGCTATTACCTTATGTCTTTTTTTGGGTAATACAGAGTGTGTTGGGTCAATTAGCGTGCACTTTGGACTAATTTTTACAGTATTTCTCACAGTCTTTTTACACGTTTGTGTTGGGGCCCGGTTAAAATCTGTGGTTACTTTTTGTGATGTTTGAAACCCACGCCTAGCCATTTGAGTGTTTGATTGATTTTTTTTTAGGTTAAGATCATAGAGATAGGTCATCTAATAACCATATAACAAGTTCCGATTTTTTTTAATACTTGTTTTTTGGCATGTTAGAGTGAGGTGGTCATCTCAAATGTAAGTAGAGCTATCACTCACAATAATAATTAGCTAAGGTCCGTTCCACTTTCTTAAAATAAGTACTTATTTTCAAATAAATACTTATTGGTCGATCGGTGGAGACAGGGCCGGCTCTGAGATTTTGGAGGCCTAAGACGGACGTAGATAATGAGGCCCTTAATAAAATTTACGACAATAAAATAACAAGTAATTAAATGATTTTTTTAAAGCCAAATGCTTGTATTCGACTAGGAAAAAACCCATATAAATACTAATTTCTGATCCTGTTTTCTCTTCTTTGATCTCTAATTCATCTTCTTCCATTTTATTGTGTTCAGGAGATTAAAGCTGTTAAGGGTAGAATATGCATAAAACTTATTTGAGAACCCACCATATGGAATCATTTTCTAAGGGTCTCTATATGAAGACAACCGCTCGTGATTTGCATTTTCTTTTTCTTTTTTTGTTTCCTTTGATTGAGCAAGTTAGGTTGGGCCCAACCATTGGGCTTGTGTCTCTTAAGTGTAAAATAGGTGGTTTGGATATTAAAATGGGCCTCTAATGTTGCTATACCCAAAAAGATTGGACATATATAATGGATACCTAATAGGAGGCCCTAACATTTACACATTATTGGGGGGCTTAAGACGCCGGCCTCTTGGGCCTTAGCCCAGAGCCGGCACTGGGTGGAGGTGGTGTGTGGTAGTATTGGAGTGGTGGTGGTGGTGTGTGGTGGTGGGGTGGTAGTGGTGGTGGTAGTGGTGGTGGAGGAGTGTAGTGGTAGGGGCCGGTGGTGTAGAATGTGATTATCAAACATACTTAATCATTTACTCCCTCCGTCCCAAATTCTTTGTCTAGTCCGCAAAATGGAGTGTTAAAAATAATACAATTTTTGCAAAAAAAAATCAAAATTTTTTTAACAACTTATTAGATATCAATGAGTATTTTTAATTTGTGAAAAAAGTTTGAATTTTTTATTGAAAAAATTGCATTATTTTTAACACTCCGTTTTGCGGACTGGACAAAGAATTTGGGACGGAGGGAGTATTACCTAATTGATTCACTATTAAGTGTTGAATTTGAATTATCAAACAACCACTTGGACTTTATTCCACACCACTTATCTCGGTTGCCGTCAATATATTCTAGAGGTTATTTTACCTATTACCAATTGGAGTAGATTGGATGATATAAACTCTCCTCTTTCTCGGATATTTTTAAAAAGTAGTACAAAGCTATAGTAACATGAAAACTATATATGTTCGCTTTGGTCTAGCTCACAGTGGTTCCCAATAAGTTTTCTTTCCAATTATCTCTCTCTCTCTCTCTCTCCACTCATTATTTTAAAAAACCCTCGCTCAAAACCAAATCGAACAAAGCGAGCGTGCACTAAGTACTTATTTTCAAATAAATACTTATTGGTGGATCGGTGGTGGTGGTGTGTGGTAGTGGAGTGGTGGTGGTGGTAGTGGTGGTGGTGTGTGGTAGTGGAGTGGTGGGGTGGTAGTGGTGGTGGAGGAGTGGTAGTGGTACGGGCCGGTGGTGTAGAATGTAATTATCAAACATACTTAACCATTTATTACCTAATTGATTCACTATTAAGTGCTGAATTTGGATTATCAAACAACCACTTAGATCGATTTTATTCCACACCACTTATCTAAACCACCGTCAATATATTCTAAAAGTTATTTCACCTATTACCAATTGGAGTAGATTGGATGATATAAACTCCCCTCTTTCTCGGATATTTTTAAAAAGTACTTTGTAGTACAAAGCTATAGTAAACATGACGACTATGTTCGCTTTGGTCTAGAGACCCAATCATTTCTCTCTGCTCACGGTGGTTCCCAATAAGTTTTATTTTCAATTATTACTCTTATTTTTTTTTATCTCTCTCTCTCTCTCCCTCTCTCTCTCTCTCTCTC
>BPLS01000276.1:106721-117363 GCA_019656275.1 Rhododendron kiyosumense | reverse complement strand
ATTTCGATACTGTTACACCTTGATAAACAACTAAGATGAAAAGTTGCCTGCACATATATATCAACCGGTGTCCAATTCACAGACCCGTTCGCATCCAATACTTATACTCAGCCGCTACAAGTGATTTAGGCATTGAAATTTTTTTTTGTTCACAATAATTGTAACAAATTTACGAGCACTACAATCGATTCTTGTTACATAACGTTTTATACACCTCCCAATCCTATTAAAAAAACAACGGTTACCGTTCCATGTCCCGGTACTGTCATTTAGAAACTCGCATCTACTCGTTCAAATACATGATGGCCCACAAGGAAATATAGGAACTGTGTATATGTACATGCCTATATCAAAGTATGTAAACAAGTTGATTCGGTTTTCCAGGTTGGTTTTGGACGATGAGGAAGGTGGGCTGGGGGAGGGTGTGGTTCGGGGACCTCCCCTGAAATCGAAGTAGATTTTTGTTCCTAGATTTCAACTGTACGTACGTGTGGGAGTCCAGTTACAAAGGACAAGGACTAATTTATTTTGTTCATAGATTTCAACTGTACGATAACAAGAGCCTTTTTTTTTTTTTCCCTAGGATCCCTTCTGCTTTGTTCATCGAAAGATAATTCCTGTTGCATTCTCTTTTTCTTTTAAGCTAGCTTTTGGTTAGGATTATCTCAACACGTACCATTCACTGCCAATCTCTTTAGTTTAGTTGGTAGAATTTTATGCATAAACATTGATTGAAGTGGGCTTAGTGTTTGATCAACTCTTCTTTTAATGTGTAGTTATTTGAGAGACAAGATTCTTTTGGTGATTTTAAGGAAGAAAAGTTTTGTCTGAATTTGATCCCAAAAAAAAGCAAAAGTCTAGTTAAATACTGAATATTCACACGCACTCACATGAGCCAATGGGCGAGAGCTTAGCCCACACATATTTTTTTTCGGGAGTCCACACATATGAGCGATAGGGAATGTTATCTGTCGAATTGTGTGTGCATTTTACACGTCACTTGCGTGATTGTGAAAAAAAAAAAAAAACACCCGTAAAGAGTGACTATTGTTGCTATAGTACTAGACCAGTGGTGAATCGGGGCTGCGAAGCTGACCATTTTCATGTCTTCTCTAGTTTAAACAATGGATCCAATTGTCCACTAGGCAAAACTTGAAGCATTAAATGACCATGTAAAAAACAAGTTGATCGATCATCGAATATATCAGTAACGCAGTAAGAAAATCACATTTATACGAGGTTGTTATTTTTTATACAAGGTGGTTATTATTTATTAATCTTCAAAAAATTTAATTTATTCATTGAGTTACCGATATCCGATAGGCTTGATTTTTTCCAAGTTGTTCAGTGCGTTGAGCTTTTTGAAGTGAAATGTTCATGATCATGTTTTTTCGGCCTCCATTCCCCTCCAATGAATAGGCTATAACTCAACTTTAGTGCAACCTCACACTATAGCGGTGAAATGGGGTAAAACGATGTAGTTTGGCTCACATTTAAAGTTGTTTAGTGTTACATTAAATCATTATGTTTCAATTAAACTGTCTCTAAACAACTTAGGCAAAATCGCTGTAGTGCAGGGATGCACTACAACATCCCCAATCCAAATTTACGTGAGTGCACCACTTGGTAATATTGCTGTTTTGTGCCATCAATTTGCATAGTAAGGCACCTTGAGGAACAACTCTAGAGCACCCATATTCCATGGTTTGGTACACTATACACTCCAATGGTCAATATAAAATTGTTTAGCTGTTTTCTTTCTCGACAAAAGTCAATAATTAGTTGCAGGGATAGAACCAGGATTTCGTAAATGCAGGGACCGAATTATGAATAAGATTTTGAAATTTCAAGGTTTGAAAATCTAATAATTTGTTCGGTTTAGATTTTGAGGGAGGTTTTTTGAGTAGTAAGTGATGAGAGGTAGAAAAAGGAATGAGATAAATAATTGAAAAAAAAAATTATGGCACCGTGGCGCAGAGAGTGAAATTGGGTTTTGGAATCCAAAATGAATACTATATTTTTAAAGCGCGGGCGTGTCAAAACTTGTAGCACTTAATACAAAATACAATATTTAGGAGTTATTAACAAATAAAAAATTACTAATATTAATATAAAAATTTAAAAAAAAAAAAAAACCCACCGGAAAGGATGCAGGGGCTGTGGCTCCCATATAACCACACCTAGATCCGTCTTTGATTAGTTGTAGTTAGTAGTTTAGCTCATAATTCGCAGTTGCATTATTAGAGTATCGGTATCTATTTCCTTCATTAATCCCGTTATTTGAGTCCACTGTTCTATCTTGAATAACTCATACAAATTTACTATTTTACCCTTTTTTTTAATACACTTTTTTATATATTGAAGGACAATATTATAAATTCACGTGGATAAAGACCGGAGAAGAGAGCAGAGAGAGAGACATCTCCATTTGGAGCTGGATTCCGTGTTGGTATCAAACATGTTCACCACATATGTCATCAAAACTCATGTCATCAACACCCTACGCTTAACAGTAACCCAATTTTAGACTTTGAGAGAGAGAGAGAGAGAGAGAGAGAGAGAGAGAGAGAGAGAGAGAGAGAGAGAGAGAAGCGGAGCGGGACAGAGCACATGTGATTCCGTGTTTTACGTTGTACTACTGCTTGGTAAAAGTCGACTTCTTTTGTCAAAGGGTGTCTGAGCTAACTAATGTATAATTGCACGAATTAATTTTATCTTCGATTTGGTTAAAGACAAATCATCTATGTTAAAATTAAAAAATTTACAATATTTTTCTTGCGGCCTAACTCCAAAATAAGCCTAATTTTTTGTATTTGTTAGTTTTGCACCAGTTTTTTTGTGAATTATTAGTTCATCTAGACGGGAGAAATTGAAAAAATAAAAAATTTATGATTTTTACCTAATTATTTTTGAAAATATCAAAATTTTAGCACTTTCAGCCAAAAACCTAAAAGTGCGAAAAGCTGAATATTTCCATAAAAAAAATTTGGGTAAAAGTCATAATTTGTTATTTTTTCGATTTCTCTTGTTGAGATAAACTTACAACATACAACATTTTAACGCAAAACTAAAAGACGCAATCCTTTTTTTTAATAAAGATAAAACAAAAAAAGACTGAAGCTTACATATTTAGAAACAAGTCCTAACTTGGGGCTGGTTAGACGTTACAACTTTTAATTGCTGGCTTTTGTTCAATTGAGAAATTACCTACAAGTCTATTCATCAATCGTTAACTCCACAACCCACACCAATCACAACTTGTATGGACCATTTGGAAGTTGTGAAAAAGAAAGAAAGGGGGAAAAAAAAAACTAATCAAGAAAACAGATACTCCTATTAAGAAAATGGGAGGCGGGATTTCTTTTCTCAGTATTTTGTTTTGGGAAATAATTTTGCCACGCCCTTATAAGTGTATTTTTGCACCAAAAATACATTTGCAGAGGAGTGGCGTTAACAAAAAAAGAAGTGGCAAAATCAGCAGCCTTTGTTTTGTATGGACTATTTGATCCTGTTCGGTTTGGATTTTGAAAAAGGTTTTAAAGTGTAATAAGTAAAAAAAGATGAATAGAAAAAATTTATTAAGAATCGTGCACAGAAATTTTGAATATCCCAAACGAATAAGCCTTTTGTATTTGAGCCACACCGCTGATGGTGGAGCTAACACAAACGTGTGGTAAAAAATGCTCTTGAAAGTTGATACACTGCATGGGGTACTCCAGGAGCTTAATAAATTTTTTCCTCTCTCAAACAGAAAACGTATATACGGAGGAGTATAAAGAAGTCTTGATTAGACTAGTTAAAAAGCCATATCTCAAAAGAAGATAAAAATGGGCAGATAAAAAGTGTACATTGATCTGACTTTTGGAGCAAAGTATACGTTTGGTTGACTCAACTGTTCATAAGGGATGTGTGATGAAAGAGGTTCTCTTTTTTAACGAGGCATGTCAACAGGTTGTTTACAGAGCGGCGCGATCACAGTCGTTCGTTCGTCCAATTAATGGTTGAGATTCGTTTTCAATTTTGGCAATAATTGATTTTTAATCCGAACTATTCAAAAATATTTTGGACAATCGCGATTGGACTCTGTAACTTTCTCTTTATCGAAAGAACGGTAAAAAAGTTCTTCTGGTGATGAAAATGCATGCTTTCCCATTAGTGACCAAACAGTGACATTTTAGGATGTGAAATGACTGAAATCTCTCTCTTCTAAAGCCTTGTTCTTTGGGGCAGGTAGGCTGGGGTTTTAACTTTTAACCATTCCCGGTGATACAAGATGAAAGGAAATGACAAATTATTAAGGGAAAAGATTTTGTAATTCTTTTTTTTTTAACGCCACTCCCAATTGTATTTTTGTATTAAAAATATACTTGTAAGGGAGTGACGTTAACAAAAAAAGAGTGGCAAAATCAATGGTCATTATTAAGTGCTCTTGGAGCGGAAATTCTAATCTCAAGGAAGATTTGTAGAGAATTACTCAAGAAAAAATACGTTTGGGTCCATTCTGGATCCCATAAAAATTTAGAAAAATATTCATAAATTTTTGAATATTATTTTATAGAACCCTGTAAAAAAATCAACTCCAACAAATATTGGTAGGTATTACTTTTGAATTTGTAGGCGAAATTGCTAAGTTCGCCCCTATAAATCCAAAAATAATATTTATCGATATCCGTTAGAACTAATTTTTTAAAAGACCCCATAAAATAATATTCAAAAATTTATGAATATTTTTCTAGATTTTTGCGTGATTCAGAATGGACCCGAATGCGTTTTTCCTTGCGTTATTCTCTTTAGGCTCCGTTCAGTTGTCGAGAAAGTTATGTGGGAAATTGATTCCTAGAAAAAGTGAAGTGAGGTGAAGTAAAAGAAAAAGAAAATTATTTTTCTGTGAGTGTTCATTTGACAAAAGAATTTTGCAAGAAAATTTAAGGTTTAGTTGTTCATTTGTCAGGAAAAAGAAACTTTAGGAAAAATTTTGTGAGTGTTCACTCATTTTCCTTTTCCCGCGACACAAAATCTTGTGTTTTTTGCAAGATCACTTTTGCAGGAAAGTAATTCCTGCAGGAAAACTTAAATTGGTAAGTCCTAGAATTTTCCTGTCAACTGAAGACTAGGAAAGTTATGGGAAAATTAATTTTCCCATCCTTTCCTGTACTTTCCTGGCAACTGAACGGGGCCTTAATGCCTTGTTCTCTTCCCTTTTTAAAAAGAATTTTTCAAAAAATTCTCCCTAGATTTCACCTAGATTCCCCCTACTTCCAACATTTCTCTCTCTATCTCTCTCCACTTATTACTCCTACAATTTTTCAAAAACCAAATCAAACAAGGCATAAATCTTTCTTGCGAATTGGAGCAGCAAAGTATCGGGGCAAAGTATGCAAAATGGTTTTTTTGGTAACTAAAGTATGAAAAATAGTTCGGAAGTACAACCACTATACTTCAGACCACTTTACAATCGTACATTCATGTGGGATTCATATACCGAGTGATAAACCCAACAAGAATGTGATTACTATAAGAAAAGAGTGTGAAACCCAATTTACCCCTCTCACTGTATCTATGTGTGTGTGAACTGTGAATGCGTTGTTCGTTTTCCTTTTTGAAAAAAAAAATTCAATTTAAAAAATACTTATTATCTTTACTTTCAATCATTATTCTCCATTCATTACTCCTATTTTCGATCATTATCTACATTTCTTTCCACTTATTATTCCTACTTCAATTCCAATCATTACTCTCATAAAAATTTTCTCAAACACTCATCCAAATATGGCAAAAGTGACCCATGCATAAACTCCTCAAGAAGCTAGTGAGAAGAACGAAATGGCATTTGGTTGGATTTGTCTGAGTAGAAATGGCATGGGTGAGTGACAAGTACTAGTGCTAAACAGTAAACAATGAATTTGGTGCCCGGTCAGATCGATCTACGAGATGGGATGATCCTTCACTGCACTAGTGCACTGGGATGGTTTTTTAGATATAATGATTGAGTTTCAAGTCCCAACACATCTCGATTTTCTTTCCCCTCTTTAAGGGCATCTCTAGTGGCTGATATTTAACCCATTATCAGGGTCAGAAATTTCTGGCAGTAAAAAGTTAAGCTTGGGAAAATTTCAAAATGCCACTAATCATTACTTTAAATTTCAATTAGACTCTTAATCTTTTAAAAAAATTGATTTTACTTTTAACGTTATCTTTCCGTAATTAAAAAGTCTCCTTCCGTTTGAATGATTAACGGATTTCGTTAAAGGCTCCGTTAAATAACGTCCTGATCGAATTTCGATGTCCGAGCTGCTCAATGTGTTCAGAACGTGATTTTAAGAGTACCCTCAAATACAGCAAAAAAAATGATCGGGAAGAACTTCATCCGAATAGTTTTTTATTGAACTGTTCGGATGAAGTCCTCCCCGGTCATTTTTTTCCTGATTTCTCGCGAGTACCCTTAAAATCACTTTCTGAACACATTAAGCGGCTCGGATCATCGAAATTCTATCGGTAAAGGGGAGGTGCATACCGATCCGAATTTTGTTCAAGTCAGGACGTCCGGATTTTGCTCATTCAAAATTTGAGTGACTAATTTTTTTATCCTTATTCAAAAAAAAATTGCATTTGTTTGTTTTGCGTCAAACTTTGGTGACTTATTGATTAATCTCAACAAGAGAAATTGGAAAAGTAACAATTTTTTATCGAAGCTCATAATTTTTTGAATAAAGACAAAAAATAAGTCAATAAGATAACTTTTTTTTACTTATCTTTGTCTCTTTTAAAAAAATTACTTATGAGTTTTGATCAATTTTTTTTACTTTTTCGATTCTTCTCATTGAGACGAATCAATAAGTCACAAAAGTTTGATGTAAAACTAACGAATGTGATTTTTTTTAAATAAAGACAAAAAAAAAAAGTTATTGTTCCACTTTTTAACCCAAATCACCAATACACATCTTAATTACACCACTACAACGAACAATTAATTTTTAAATTTATACACTCAAACAATAAATAAGACCCACTTTATAAATTTAACGTCATATAACACACAATTTTTAACACCACCACTGCAGAGCTAACCAACTAATAACCAATTGTTGTGAAAAAAAGGAAAAAGCAATACGCAAAGCAACCAGTAGATGAACAATTCAATTGGTAGCCATAAAAAACGCTTGGGCCCGTTCGCTAAGATTTTTACTCTCTCCGTCTCGATTTGTTTGTAATAGGTCTATAATACAATATTTTTGAAATTATATAAAACATTATAGATTATGAGATATAGGCAATTTTTTGAAGAGCAAGTATGTCAAAATTGGATAAACAAATTGGGACGAAGAAAGTATTTCTTAAGTTCTTATTTTTTATTTTACGAGACAAGTTTATTTTTTTACTATTCATCACTCTCAAATTTTAAAAATAAAATAAGTATTTATTTTTAATTAGTGGAACACACACCCTTATTTTGTTATTTAAAAATTATATAAAAATCGAGTTATTGCTTACACGAGAAAAATAAATAGAGTAAGAAGTTTGAAGCAAAGTAGCTTAAAAATCAAAAAGCCTACGCCCACTACTGATGCAGGGAAGCATATGAAAATAAGAACAGACACTCATAATATAGAGAAAACTCTCTGTTTTCTTATTATTCAAACTCAACCGAATTGTCCTAAGGCTTACAATGCCTATTTATAGGCTACTAAGATCAAGTTAATTAGAAAACAAATAACCATAAGACAATACTTGCCAATCAAGAAAATTATCTAATTACCAAAAATAAAAATATGACTTATTCCTAATATTAATTTCTAGAGAATTCTTGCCAAAACAAGCAGCATTACAAAAGAAGTTTCCTATTAAAAGATACTCAAATAAAATATTCTCCTACTAGAAAATCAAATCAAATCTTTTCCCATATATGTGAAGATTTGGAGGACTCCTAGAAATTATGGTTCTAGAATGATCGACCAAATAGTGGGCTTCAATCATGGGTCGCTCCTCCACTGGTACTTAAGTCTTTAGACTGTTTCACTCAAACCAGCTCATATAATCAAGTGCGATCACTTCTGCATCAACTACTCTTTATTTACCGCTCCTTTCACCTCTCTCAATCTCACTTTTGGATGGTATGAATTGATTTTCGAGACGGACGGTGGGAGTAGCACCATTGCTTAAAAATTGTTGCCAAAAATTGCCAAGCGAAGTCTCAAAATTGTTGCCTCGCTTACCGTGCGCTATTTTTCCACGGGCGATACGGAGACTCCTCAAAATAGCGAGTTATTCGCTGTTCACTGGTTTTACCGTTGTCTGCACACCAGTACACCATCGTTCGCGCCGCTCCATCTGAAGTCTCTTCTTCAAACTCCAGTTCTCTCTCTCTCCAAATTGTTTTCTTTATTACGCAGGTGTTCCGGTGAGTTTGCGCGCACCTTAAACGAATCACTACAACCCTTCCCACAGGCCACAGCTGTAATCACACGCTTATGCGCGGAGGTGAGGTGACATCAAGAGTTCTTGGCAAAGAGAATTGAACCCAAAGTATTGAACCCGAGACTTTTGGAGAGATCAAACCTCAAAATCTTAAGGTTAAAACCACCAGGCCAACCCAATGGGGTTGGAGTAACCTATTGTTTGTTTCATTGGAGGTAAGATTCCATTTGATTTAGGGCTTTTGTTACAAAAAATCCAAGGTTTCTAGTTAAGGTTTTGGGATTGTGTACCGTTGGTTAACTTTGTTGGTGTTTTTCAATTTCTCCCTCCTCTCTGCATCTTTCTTTCTCAAATTTGATCGATAACATGCCTCACTAGGTTCTCACTTATTCTTTAAAATTGTAAGACGAAGATTTGGTTTTATGATAATTATAGTGTGTTCACAGCCTGATTGTTGCGATCTTTTCGGACCACTGGCTTTGAATTTGTTATGAATAATGGGTTCAAGAATGATGTAAAGGGATGGACTTATTACAAGCGCCAAGACGATTTAGAGTGATAACATCTCTAAATATAGGGTTAACTAAAGTAGAAAACTTTGTTATAATTATTATTTAGCAGTTTACTTAGGGTATGGACCCCACAGAAATATGTGGTTCTGAAATGATCCGCGCTCCCAGACTACTGAATAATTACTCCTCAAACCTTTGGTATAAGAATGTTTTAGGGAATTGATTTTCACACTCCTGTCACCCAGACTCCTTGTCTGTCTTTATCCATGTGAATGTACAACATTGCCTTTGTGTGTGAAATAATGAACAAATAAGACGATAACATCGTAAATGCACATTTATAGAAACGGAAAGAGGAGCGTAGATGTAGTATTTTTTTTTTGGACCGCTAGATGTAGTATAATGGACACCTTTTATCTTAATCTGAATCTGGTAAATGTTCAAAATCGATTAAGGTTTCAAGATGGGTACCCAAATTGCATGCACTTGAAATATTGTGGAACTGCCTCTTCTGAAAGGGGAAAAATTGAAAGAAAAAGGTTTCTTGAATGGGTTAATACTTGCTTGTAATCCTTAGTTCGGATTTTTTGTTCGAAGTCATGGAGAGAATGTAGGCTTAGCCTTTGTTCTTTATCTGTTTGAGATCTTTTAGAAAGCTTCTATGCGTTGAATAGCTAATTTCATTTGGTGTCTTCTAATGATCCTCTGTCATTATTCTTGTCAATTTCCTTGTTGATACATTAGCTCCTACCGTGTCTGTGGGGACACCAGAAAATGTCATGTCGTTTCATGGTAAATGTTAGATCATTTAGCATAAATGTTAGTATGATGGAGGACGCTGCAAAAGTAAATGTTGAAAATGTTATGTAATTTCATGAATATTATGCACCATGGGGTGAACGCTGTTAATGCTATTCATTTTTGCAGATAAAGTTGACAGGGATCCTGAAACAAGATGGGGGACACCATAGAAGCTCCTGCAAAAGAAAATTGCAATCTTGCACAATGCAACGTTAATCTTAAGTTTGTTTCACATCAGGTTGAGCAACCATTGCGAATCGAGGTCTTAAGTTGCAGCTGTATTTGATTATAGACTCGAACAAGACCAGCAAGTTCTGCATCTTTTTTTTGGATAAGATTTTGAAGAAACAAACCAAACCAGGTATATGTCTAGGTGCCCCCCACCCCCACAAATGTAATCTGCAAAAGTAAGTCAGGAGCTCTTGGATGAGCTAGTTTCTGCTCTTCAGAACTTTCTCTCTTGAAATACTGAACATATACAAGTTGCTGGGAGCACTAAATTTA
Source organism: Rhododendron kiyosumense (assembly GCA_019656275.1). Classification (NCBI taxonomy): domain Eukaryota; kingdom Viridiplantae; phylum Streptophyta; class Magnoliopsida; order Ericales; family Ericaceae; genus Rhododendron; species Rhododendron kiyosumense. The sequence continues at coordinate 107,131 of BPLS01000276.1, read as the reverse complement.
TGCTCATCATGTTCAATTCAAAAGCTGCATATTTACAGTAGACTTCATCATACAACTGAGAAACAAATACAAATACAATTTAAGCAAAAAAAATATAGGTACATTCACATAAAGAATCTATTGAAACTGCTGAACCTATCTTTCTGAATTGCTTCATCTACATCAAAACATCTTTCTTTTTTCCTGCATTTTAATGTTGCAGAATATTTCTCTTTTCAAGTGAAACCAGAGTAGTCGGTTCATTCGGTCGGATGCTGAGTTAGGGAATCTGGCTCTCAACAAGTTGGATTCTTCCATTGTGTGAAAATTTCTCCCTCTGTCCTTGTCCGGCAAGGGAATAGGCTTCTTCTCCATGGGCCGCATCATCCCCAATCTGGAGCTCTTCCTCGGACATCCGGAGAGGTATCACC
>BPLS01000276.1:89726-106711 GCA_019656275.1 Rhododendron kiyosumense | reverse complement strand
ACCCTAATGACCACCAGAATAATGGATGTGACTACCACGTTCCAGCCTATAATAAAAGCAGCACCGGCCAACTGTTTAAGGAATTGCACTCCACCGTTTCCACCATAGAAGGCTCCATTCGAATTGGGTACTGCCAGAAACATGCTACTGAGGTCTGGATGAGCAAAGAGTCCAGTTAGGGCCCCGCCGAGGATTCCAGCAACAGCATGAGTGTGAAACACGCCTAGAGTGTCGTCAACCTTCTGCAGCAATGGCAGTTTTCTGCTCAAGACCGTCATCGTGTACCAAGGAACGGTACCAGAAGCTATACCCATTACAATTGCAGCCCATCCCTGCACAAGACCTGAGAGAAAGAATCAGTTAGGCGGTGTTTGGTTCACTGGAATGATTTTAGGACCGAATTACACGGCATTCCTTCGCCTCCTTATGGAATAGCCGTTCACCTAAATTCGTGAACAGTGATTCAATGCATGATGCACATTCTATCATTTTCTAGTGAACAAAACGTTGGAATAAGGATTATTCCATCCTAAAGACCATCCAATTCCGGTTAACTAAACGCTGGCTTGGACATTTCTGAAACAGCTTTAACAGAGGAAAAAAAAATACTCCATTCGATTTTGAAAGAACTAATTGTCGAGCTAGAAATGGGTTTTCTAGAGGGTTCTCACCTGCAGCAGGAGTGATGCAAACCAATCCAGTGATCATTCCATTAATTGCTCCAATTACTGATGGTTTCTTGAAAAACAGAACATCCCAGCAAGTCCACACAAGGAGACTGGTTGCTGCACATATGTGGGTATTTAGAACTGCGAGGGAGGAATCCACATTGGCCGCGAAAGGATCGCCTCCGTTGAAACCTGTCCAACCCATCCACAGAATTCCAGCTCCAGCCAGTGCTAGTAAGAGGTTATTTGGCGGAAACTCTTCCCGGTCTTCCTTCAATCTTGGTCCCACCTTCAGAGAAGGAAACAAAGGTAAAATTCTCAAGCATATCTGTTTTTCGGTTGATTCAAGTTAGCTCTTTATTGCCATGATTCTGTGCACGATGGAATTGTACCATATCAATAGTAAAAGCCAACGTATTTATGAAAAATCTCAGCTGATTAACAAAATCCAATTGACTCCAATGGGGCTCATGTACCCCTCAAATCCTCTGTACCGAAATTTCATGCACCCATGTAGTTTGGGTCATTAGAGTGCGTGAGAGTTTTTTATTTTTCTATAAAAAATTATAAGGCGATCCAATGGCCGGAGATGCACCAGTACAAAGGCATAGATGGATTTCGGTCAGAGGATTCCACAGGGCGCCCCTGTATCAAATAGAGATATTTTCTTTCGACCATACTTCTGCAGTTAATATGATATGTTTTGCTTTCTGATAATGTGAGTTTCTTTCCTTTCATCAACCCAAAAAAAGAAAAAGATAATTAATGCGAGTTTCTTTCTATAACAGGGATGCGAAAATGAAAATGGTGGTTCCTTACCCAATATGCAGCTGTGAATCCGGCAGTGCCGGAGGCTAGATGAACAACGTAACCGCCGGAATAATCCATGACTCCCCACTGGAATAGGAACCCTCCACCCCATACGCTAAACGCTCCAACACTATAAGAAAACGTGATCCAAAGTGGCACAAAGACCATCCAAGCCCTGATACTCATCCGAGCCAACACGGACCCGGCCACGAGTATCACTGTCAGAGCGGCAAACGCGAACTGGAAGAACACCATTGTAGCCATGGGATACCACGGCTGTATCGCCGCGGTTTCTAATGGCCCGTCTACGTAATGGGTTGAGGGGAGAAAGGCTTGCGGGATCAAATAATCTTGGGAGACAGCGAGGCCCGGTTTCCCCAAGAAGGGGACGAGGCGGTTACCAAAGGACATCTTGTAAGCCCACAGAACCCAGCATGGCATGACGGCAGCGAAGGCGTAGAGGGCCATGAAGGCGGAGTTGAGGGCCCATTTCTTCTTCACGAGGCCTGCGTAGAGGATCACCAGGCCCGGCATGGCTTGCAAGCCGACCAGCGCGGCCGAGACCATTTGCCATGCATTGTCTCCCTTGTTTAGCCAGTCGGGAACTGCAGCGGAGGCGTTTCTGTACGCCACCGGAACCACCACCGCCGCGGCCGCCATCTTTGGGTTCGGACTTCGGAGAGGTTTCTGTTGCCTTGTTCGCTTTCTGTCCTTTCTCGCAATGTCTCAGTTACCAACGCACTTGTTATATAGAAGCTCCAACGTTACACGGTAGTCTTAATTTAGTATCAACAGTTTCTACGGTCCAGGAATCGCGACACCGAAATATTCTCAGAATTTGATTTGTATGGTTCAAATTCATTTTCGTATTCGACGTATGAGAAGCTTTTGGGGTCGCAATTTCGGGACAACGAATTTTCTATCTGATGTTGAATTTATGGCGGATGGATGAATGTGGCGTGTTGATGTGCGACGATCAAGATTAGATTTCAGTCCCCCGAGCCATCGGATGGTTGACATTTTGGATACGGTGGTGGTGGCGGGTGTAGTCAAGTATTTCGGTTACGTTAGGTATATTTTTTAAGATTCCGAGGGGCAGAAGTCAAGATCTGAATCTGAAGTCGAGTAAATTAAGATAGGCGCCCAATTAATGCTGTTTTTTTTTGTCTGTGTTTTAGTCCAAGTCTCCAAGGTGCTTGGGGTGTCCGAACGTGGAAATTTTTGTGCATAAAACAAAGGGGAATTGGTCAGTGGTAGACGCTCCTAATCATTTCACCAACACACATTTATAAAGTGTTTATACGCTTTGTCGTGTATTCCACAAAAATGTGTGGTTTGGAGCATCCCGGAGTACCACGTGATCATGCTCCGAGAGCATTGAATAATTAGACCTCTTGATCTGATCACACTTGTGTGGGAGGACTATGAGGCCAGTTGTAAATTATTCTAGGTTTGTACTGTATGAAATTTGAATAACCTTGAAAAGTATATTCGAACTTAGATAGATAATAATCAGGCGAATTGATCCTAAACATGCTTTAATTGAGCTGATTACGAGTCAATCTTGAGTAGTTGGAGTTTTGTACGGAGTACATGATTGGTCAAGTATAGTTATAACTTATTCAAGTTTGGTTTCAAATCTTAATAAGCTTCCAAAAAAAAAAAGGTTCGATTGGTTCTGGTAACAAAAATATCTCGAGCCAGGACTCAACTAATTGAACACGAGCTTAAATTCGAGCAACTTCATTTGCACATTCACATAGGTTTGGGGGGCTAACTATGCTTTCTATATCCACAAGTTTGTGTGTGGGGCTAGGGGTGTGCAAAAAACCCGTGGACCCGACCTGACTCGAAGGGTCTCGGGCGGGATCAAACATGTGGTTCGGACGGGTGCAGGTTTACTTTCTGTTAAAAATCATATTTCAGTTCGGGATTCAGGTTGGTGCGTTCCTTAACCGTCGGGTTGAACCCAACCCAACCAATCCATAAAGCCCAATCCAGTTTTTGGTGCAACCCAACCCCACCCGAAGTAAAAAATCGGGCTCGCGGACGATTCTTATCACCTGTGCGGTTCGGTTGCAAGCCTCAATATTCTTACCTGACATGACCAGATTTGGGTTAGGGTCAAAACCGACCCGACCCGCCTCGTGCACACCCCTGTGTGGGGCTATAGAATTCCTTCAGAGAACAGGAGGAAGGCATTACCCATATGAAATCAGCAGTGGAAAAGGTCAAAAGGCAATATGACTATATGAGTTTCCATTAGAGATCTAAAAGTCTTAAAAGATTAGCAAAGTTGATGAAATACGGCTCGTTCCCTCTTACTTTGCTTGTCCCATTAAAGTCCATTAGCAGACGCATGCAATTTGGTTGACTTGCTCAAACTTTGATTTGATCACACACCAGCCATTTTTCACCCACCCAAAATTCATGCTCTCATCTACCACATGCAAGGTCAGTCCTAACTTTTCGAGGGCCTACAGCGATAATTAAAGATGAGGCCATTTGGTCCATTCATATTGGACTATTATAAGAGGTACCATAGTAGGAGGCCCCCTTAAATTAGATGTTCTCATTTTTGTTCAGCTTTTTGTTGTAATTTTTGGGATTATTCGTTCATCTCGACTAGACGAATCGAAAGAGTAAAAAAAATATAGACTCGTGTTGAAAAAATTCAAATAAGATGTTAGACAAGACAGTTATTTGATATTTTTTTCGTCTTTACAGTACTTTTGTTGCTTTCCGTGATAATTTTGTACTTTTTTAACTCCTTTCATTGAAACGGATGATTAATCCAAAAAATATGATGAAAATCTAATAAAAATTCAGAGAAAATGAACAAAATATACAAAACGAAGAAAAAAAATTAGTATATAGGTTTGGAGGACTCCTAAAAATTGTGGTTCTTAAATGATCGACAAAATAGTGGGCCTCAACCATGGGTCGCTCCTCCACTGGTACTTAAAATCCTTGGACTGTTTCGCTCAAACCGGCCCATATAATCAAGTGCGATCACTTCTGCATCAACTACTCTTCATTTAACGCTCCTTTCACCGCTTTCAATCTTACTTTGGGAGGGTATGTATTGATTTTCGAAACGGATGGTGAGAGTAGCACAACTGCTTAAAAATTGTTGCCAAAAATTGCCAAGCGAATTCTCAAAATTGTTGCCTCGCTTACCATGCGCTATTTTTCCACGGGCGGTACGGAGACTCCTCAAAATAGCGAGTTAGTCGCTGTTCACTAGTTTTACCGCCGTCTGCACACCAGTACACTGTACACCACGTTCGCGCTGCTCCATCTGAAGTCTCTTCTTCAAAAACTCCGGCTCTCTCTCTCTCTCTCCAATTTGTTTTCTTTATAATGCAAGTGTTCTGATGAGTTTGCGCGCACCTTAAACGAATCACTACAACACTTCCCACAGGCCACAACCGTAATCACACGCTTATGCGCGGAGGTGAGGTGACGTCAAGAGTTCCTGGCAAAGATAATTGAACCCAAAGGTATTGAACCCGAGACCTTTGGGGGATCAAACCTCAAAATCTTAAGGTTAAAATCACCAGGCCAACCCAATGGGGTTGGAGTAACCTATTGTTTGTTTCATTGAGGATAAGATTCGATTTGATTTAGGGCTTTTGTTACGAAAAATACAAGATTTCTAGTTAAGGTTTTGGGATTGCGAACCGTTGGTTAACATGCCTCACTAGGTTCTCACTTATTCTTTAAAATTGTAAGACGAAGATTTGGTGTTATGATAATTATCGTGTGTTCACAGCCTGATTGTTGCGATCTTTTTGACCCACCGGCTTTGAATTTAGGATTGTTTGAATAATGGGTTCAAGAATGATGTAAAGGGATGGACTTATTACAAGCGCCAAGACGATTTAGAGTGATGACATCTCTAAATAGGGTTAACTAAAGTAGAAAACTTTGTTATAATTATTATTCAGTAGTCTGGGGTCACTGTCTCACCGCCACGTGGTGCTCCGGATCACTATGCGACCACTGATTCTCGTGGGGTCCATGACTTAAGGTATGGACCCCAAAGGAATATGTGGTTCTGAAATGATCCGCTCCCAGACTACTTAATAATTACTCCTCAAACCTTTGGTATAAGAATGTTTTAGGGAATTGATTTTCACACTCCTATCACCCAGACTCCTTGTTTGTCTTTATCCATGTGAATGTACGACGTTGCCTTTATGTGTGAAAATAATGAACAACTAAGACGATAACATCGTAAATGCACATTTATGGGAACGGAAAGAGAAGTGTAGATGTATTATAATGGTTACCTTTTATCTTAATCTGAATCTGGTAAATGTTCAAAATCGATTAAGGTTTCAAGACTAGTACCCAAATTGCATGCACTTGAAATATTGTGGAACCGCCTCTTATGAAAGGGGAAAAATTGAAAGGAAAAAGGTTTCTTGAATGGGTTAATACTTGCTTGTAATCCTTAGTTCGTATTTTTTGTTCGAAGTCATGGAGAGAATGTAGGCTTAGCCTTTGTTCTTTATCTGCATGAGATCTTTTAGAAAGCTTCTATGCGTTGAATAGCTAATTTCACTTGGTGTCTTCTTGTCAATTTCCTTGTTGATACATTAGCTCCTACCGTGTCTGTGGGAGCACCAGAAAATGTCATGTCGTTTCATGGTAAATGTTAGATGATTTAGCGTAAATGTTAGTATGATGGAGGACGCAGCAAAAGTAAATGTTGAAAATGTCATGTAATTTCACGAATATTATACACCATGGGGTGAACGCTGTTAATGCTATTCATTTTTGCAGATAAAGTCGACAGGGATCCTGAAACAAGATGGGGGACACCATAGAAGCTCCTGCAAAAGAAAATTGCAATCTTGCACAATCCAACGTTAATCTTAAGTTTGTTTCACATCAGGTTGAGCAACCATTGCGAATCGAGGTCTTAAGGTGCAGCTGTATTTGATTATAGACTCGAACAAGACCAGCAAGTTCTGCATCTTTTTTTGGATAAGTTTTGAAGAAACAAACCAAACCAGGTATATGTGATCTGCAAAAGTAAGTCAGGATTGTGAGCTCTTGGATGAGCTAGTTTCTGTTCTTCAGAACTTTCTCTCTTGAAATACTGAACATATACAAGTTGCTGGGAACTCTAAATTGATGCTTATCATGTTCAACTCAAAAGCTGCATATTTAAAGTAGGCCTCATCATACAACTGAGAAACAAATACAAATACAATTTAAGCAAAAAAATATAGGTTCATTCACATAAAGAATCTATCGAAACTGCTAAACCTATCTTTCTGAATTGCTTCATCTACATCAAAACATCGTTCTTTTTTCCTGCATTTTAATGTTGCTGAATATTTCTCTTTTCATGTGAAACCAGAGTAGTCGGTTCGTTGGGCCGGATACTGAGTTAGGGAATCTGGCTCTCAACAAGTTGGATTCTTCCATTGTTTGAAAAGTTCTCCCTCTGTCCTTGTCCGGCAAGGGAATAGGCTTCTTCTCCATGGGCCGCATCATCCCCAATCTTGAGCTCTTCCTCGGACATCCGGAGAGGTATCACTACCCTAATGACCACCAGAATAATGGATGTGACTACCACGTTCCAGCCTATAATAAAAGCAGCACCGGCCAACTGTTTAAAGAATTGCACTCCACCGTTTCTGCCATAGAAGGCTCCATTCGAATTGGGTACTGCCAGAAACAAGCTACTGAGGTTTCGATGAGCAAAGAGTCCAGTAAGGGCCCCGCCGAGGATTCCTGCAACAGCATGAGTGTGAAGGACGCCTAGAGTGTCGTCAACCATCTGCAGCAATGGCAGTTTTCTGCTCAAGACCATCATCGTGTACCAAGGAATGGTACCAGAAGCTATACCCATTACAATTGCAGCCCATCCCTGCACAAGACCTGAGAGAAAGAATCAGTTAGGCGGTGTTTGGTTCACTGGAATGATTTTAGGACCGAATTACATGGCATTCCTTTGCCTCCTTATGGAATAGCTGTTCACCTAAATTCGTGAACAGTGATTCAATGCATGATGCACATTCTATCATTTTCTAGTGAACACAACGTTGGAATAAGGATTATTCCATCCTAATGACCATCCAATTCTGGTTAACTAAACGCTGGCTTAGACATTTCTGAAACAGCTTTAACAGAGGAAAAAAAAATACTACATTCAATTTTGAAGGAACTAATTGTCGAGCTAGAAATGGGTTTTCTTGAAGGTTCTCACCTGCACCAGGAGTGATGCAAACCAATCCAGTGATCATTCCATTAATTGCTCCAATTACTGATGGTTTCTTGAAAAACAGAACATCCCAGCAAGTCCACACAAGGAGACTGGTTGCTGCACATATGTGGGTATTTAGAACTGCAAGGGACGAATCCACATTGGCCGTGAAAGGATCGCCTCCGTTGAAACCTGTCCAACCCATCCACAGAATTCCAGCTCCAGCCAGTGCTAGTAAGAGGTTATTCGGCGGAAACTCTTCCCGGTCTTCCCTCAATCTTGGTCCCACCTTCAGAGAAGGAAACAAAGGTAAAATTCTCTAGCATATCTGTTTTTCGGCTGATTTGAGTTAGCTCGATCTTTATTGCTATGATTCTGTGCACGATGGAATTGTACCATATCAATAGTAAAAGCCAACGTATTTATGAAAAGTCTCAGATGATTAACAAAATCCATGAATCCAACGGGGCTCATGTACCCCTCAAATCCTCTGTACAGAAATTTCATGCACCATGTAGTTTGGGTCATTAGATTGTGTGAGAGTTTGTTATTTGGACAAAGTCCACTTTCACCTCTAGTGATATCATTATGTGCAGATATCTCCTATATTTCAAAACTGACCACATAACCTATCTGTGGTTTTGAAAATATGCGGATAGACCTCCTCCGTCATGTTTTGTATCCATATTAACGGAGGTGTGTCTCACACGCCTCTAGAATGTAATCTGAGTCGTTTATAATATATTAAATAAAGAATATCGTATCTCTGTAAAAAATTATCTCGATCAGGCATCAATAACTCAGTAATCTAATTTTTAGTAAATTCAAATTTAAAATTTTAATTTCATAATAAAATCGATTCGATCATGAACTTTTCATTTTTTGATTGATTTGCATTTTGGCATAGATGTAGTACTCGTTAAAATTTACAATATCAACGGTTTGGATTCAATTTTTGGTATAGGGGATGATATGGTAAGATTTAAAAAAAAAAAGAAAAAAAAGAATCAAGGAACATAATGAGAGTATATCGGTCTTTTAATATTGTGTACGTTAATATGGAAAGAAAACATGACGACAGGGAGTTTATCCGCAGATTTTCAAAACTAAAGGTAGCTTATGTATTCAGTTTTGAACCATGAGGGGAGTATCCATAGCCATGGGAGGTCAAAGTAGCCCTTTTTATTTTTCTAAAATTATTATGCGATCCAATGGCCGGAAATGCACCAGTACAGAGGCATAGATGGATTTCGGTCAAGGATTCCACAGGGCGCCCCTGTATCAAGTAGAGATATTTTTTTTCGACCATACTTCTGCAGTTAATATGATATGTTTTGCTTTCCTGTTAATGTGAGTTTCTTTCCTTTCATCAACCCAAACAAAGAAAAAGATAATTAATGCGAGTTTCTTTCTATAACAGGGATGCGCAAAATGAAAATGGTGGTTCCTTACCCAATATGCAGCTGTGAATCCGGCAGCGCCGGAGGCTAGATGAACAACGTAACCGCCGGAATAATCCATCACTCCCCACTGGAATAGGAACCCTCCACCCCATACGCTATACGCTCCAACACTATAAGAAAACGTGATCCAAAGTGGCACAAAGACCATCCAAGCCCTGATACTCATCCGAGCCAACACGGACCCGGCAAGGAGTATCACGGTCACAGCGGCAAACGCGAACTGGAAGAACACCATTGTAGCCATAGGATACCACGGCTGTATCGCCGGAGTTTCTAATTTCCCGTCCACGTAATGGGTTGAGGGGAGAAAGGCTTGTGGGATCAAATAATCTTGGGAGACGGCGAGGCCCGGTTTCCCCAATAAGGGGATGAGGCGGTTACCGAAGGACATCTTGTAAGCCCACAGAACCCAGCATGGCATGACGGCGGCGAAGGCGTAGAGGGCCATGAAGGCGGAGTTGAGGGCCCATTTCTTCTTCACGAGGCCTGCGTAGAGGATCGTCAGGCCCGGCATGGCTTGCATGCCGACCAGCGCGGCCGAGACCATTTGCCATGCATTATCTCCCTTGTTTAGCCAGTCGGGAACGGCAGCGGAGGTGTAGTTGTACGCCACCGGAAGCACCACCACCGCCGGAGTCGCCATCTTTGGGTTCGGACTTCGGAAAGGTTTCTGTTGCCTTGTTCGCTCTCTGTCCTTTCTCGCAATGTCTCAGTTACCAACGCACTTGTTATATAGAAGCTCCAACGTTACACGGTAGTCTCAATTTAGTATCAACAGTTTCTACGGTCCAGGAATCGCGACGCCGGAATCTTCACAGAATTTGATTTGTATGGTTCAAATTCATTTAGGTATTCAACGTATGAGAAGCCTTTGGGGGTCGCAATTCCGAGACAACGGATTTTCTATCTGATGTTGAGTTTATGGATGGATGAATGTGACGCGTTAATGTGCGACGATCAAAATTAGATTTCACCCCGAGCCATCGGATGGTTGACATTTTGGATACGGTGGTGGTGGCGGGTGTAGTCAAGTGGGTAGATTTTTTAAGATTCTGAGAGGCAGAAGTCAAGATCTGAATCTGAAGTCGAGTAAATTACGATAGGCGCCGAATTAATGATGTTTGTTTTTGTCTGTGTTTTAGTCCAAGTCTCCAAGGTGCTTGGGGTGTCCCAACGTGGAAATTTTTGTGCATAAAACAAAGGGGAATTGGTCAATGGTAAACCCAGGCTGTGGAATCTTTTCGTGTGCTTTTGTTTGTATCGTCAAAACACCTCTCTCTCTCTCTCTCTCGTACATATACTACAGTCACCTCATATTCCTAATCATTTCACCATCACACATTTATAAAGTGTTTATACGCTTTGTTATGGACTCCACGATAATGTGTGGTTTGGAGTGTCCCAGAGTATCACGTGACCGTGCTCCGAGAGCATTGAATAATTAGACCCCTCTTGATCTGTCACACGTGTGGGAGGATTATGAGGCCAATTGTAAATTATTCTAAGTTTGTATGAAATTTGAATAGCCTTCAAAAGTATATTCGAACTTAGATAGATAATCAGGCAATTGATCCTAAACATGTTTTAATTGAGCTAATTACAAGTCAATCTTGATAAACATGTTTTAATTGAGCTAATTACAAGTCAATCTTGAGTGGTTGGAGTTTTTTTACATGATTGGTGAAGTATAGTAATAGCTTGTTCAAGTTTGGTTTCAAATCTCAATAAACTTCAAAAAAAAAATTACTAAAGTTCGATTGATTCTGGTAACAAAAAGATCTCGAACCAGGACTCAACTAATTGAACACGAGCTTAAATTCGAGCAACTTCATTTGCACATTCACATAGGTTTGGAGGGCTAAACTATGCTTTCTAGTTTCTATATCCACAAGTTTGTGCGTGGGGCTATAGAATTCCTTCAGAGAACAGGAGGAAGGCATTACCCAAGCCATATGAAATCAGCAGTGGAAAAGGTCAAAAAGCAATGGGTTTCCCATTAGAGATCTAAAAAGTCTTAAAGATGAACAAATTTCATGAAATACGGCTCGTTCCCTCTTACTTTGCTTGTCCCATTAAAGTCCATTAGCAGACACATGCAATTTGGTTGACTTGCTCAAACTTTGATTTGATCACACACCAGCCATTTTTCACCCACCCAAAATCCATCTTCTCATCTACCACAAGCAAGTTCGGTCCAGACTCTTCGAGGGCCTACAGTGACAATTAAAGATGAGGCCATTTAGTCCATTCATGTTGGACCATTATAAGAGGTACCAAGTAGGAGGGCCCCTCTAAATTCGATGTTCTCATTTTTTTCAGCTTTTCATCGTAATTTTTGGTGTTATTCATTCCTCTCAACTAGATGAAGCGAAAAAGTAAAAAAAAAAAAAAGGATTCTTGTTGAAAAAATTCAAATAAAACGGTACTTTAGACAAATAAGACAGTTACTATTTGATACTTTTTTCGTCTTTATATAACTTTTTTGCTTTCCGTCATAATTTTGTACTTTTTAAACTCCTCTCATCGAGGCGGATGATTAATCCAAAAAATATAATTGGAATCTAACAAAAATTCAAAAAAAAAAATGAACAAAATACACAAAACGAAGAAGAAAAATAATTACTAGTATTGGTGAAAAAGTTCCAGAACATTCAATTATCCAATCATAGGTTACAATATTGGCTCACTTATTATTGATCTTCTATTCATGTTAATGTGGTGGCAGATTATTTGAAATGTTATATTCTCATTATTAGTTTTAATAGCCATTTTATTATTCGATCGTTGCCAGTTTCTCCTGTGATTCAAGTAAATACCGATGTCCAATAAATTTGATTTTTGCTCGGATAATGAACATATGGAACTTACAAAATCAACGGGTCGATTTATCACACGAGGGTCAGACAAAAAGATCATTATCACATGAGAGGGTCCACACTCTTATGTATAGACCCATGTCTGGCATTATTTGATATATAGAGATCAAAAGAACGATAACAGTACACAAATAGAGAATTCGTTCAAACTAGGTATTCTTGGTGTATATTCTCTTCGGGTGTTTCTCTGAAGTTTCAACCGGAATAGTTCTTTACCTCCCAAAGGACATGAATTCTTGATAAAGACGACTGCGAGTAGTGGATTGGATCTTGGAATTAATTGGTGTGCGCTAAAACCTTCATGTAAAAAACAAAACCCAGTGTTTTTTCAGTTAATTTGATCGTTTTTGGCAATAATTTTTGTTTAAACCAATCAAACTTGGTCTTGCATGGTCACCCAAAACAAAAAAACTTGGTCTTGTATTTTTCTAGGATGTTTCTCTAGGTATCTAGTATTCAAATTGAGCTCAATCCAATTAAACTTGGTGGTTGTGGTTTTCTATGTTCTTTGATTGGGTAGCGTTTACTGTATATGAAAATTTCCATTGTTTATTTACTTAAGGCTATGTTTGGATGTCCGTCATGGTTGGTCGGAATAGAAATTTAATTACCAGGAATTAAATTTCTAGTCATTCGGTATTCTGAGTAGTTCTATTCCGATGTTCGTATTAATTCAGCAATCTTATATATCAAACATTTCCTTTTCTTACAGATTGATACAGATGTCCGGATGCAGTATGTTTGGAGCACATGTGACGCGGGATACACGATTGATGTGAAAATCTCGTCAAATTAACCCATGCCAAAATTAATTTAGATGACATAAAAAGTTTTAACTACTTCTATGGGAAAAAGTTTTTGTCACATGAATCTTGAGACGAGTAGCCATGTCTATCGTACCAAAATTTTCATATAGCAATCTTTCCTTATATAATCCATCACGGACTCACGGGATCCTACGAAAATCTCAAAACACAAAAATCTTGAGACATGAACTAGTGATTGCGAATACACCAGAACAAAAATCTACCAAAAATTTGATGCATAGGACCTAGTCACTCCTTCTAAGGTGGCAGCGCCACATTAAGAGCAACATTTTAAACCACGGCTTGATTCGACTTGTTTACAGTCCTATGATCACGTACACATAACATATATTAGATATTCCGTAGTTGTAAACTATGCTTTTGACTTGAACAAACTGTCTATCCATACAGAAAAAATTCCAACGGCGAATCTGATCGATCATGTGGCTGCGGCAGCGTTGATGATTTTTTGCAAGCGTTGAAAGTCGGGAAGATGCTGATCGGAGAAACCCGGAGAGCGCTGGTAGATGAGGGAGGCGGTTCGGATGAGAATGCTTGCGGTTAATCCCCCTATGAGAAAGGAAGCTCCTTGTTCTGTTTCGAAATCGAAAACATGGCTCGTGTACTTCCAACTCCCCCACTCCCCCTCTTCGCATCTATGTCGATCTTCCTGTACAATCGTCAAAAGCACAAAAAGCCCGAGTGAAATAGTTTGTTCGAATTTACAAGAGAGAACTTTTTTGTGAGATTTTGAGATACAGAAGAATGAACGATCGATCACCTCGAGAAACATCTCCAATGGGGCATCGAACATGGCTTCGACTTCATCGGCATTAAGCGATGGCTTGAAATCTCCAATTCTTGGTAGGATACCCACCACGGGTACGACGATAAGTTGGTGCTGCACAAACATGGCATAATCTTGAAGTCAGATTCGGAAATGTTCGTAGAACTTCAAGGGAACCAACATGAGCTCAACTACGAAATACCTAACGATTTATATTGAATGATAATGTGACTAGAGGATTCACAAAAAATTACTTTCTTGCGGTCTAATTCAAGAATCGAACTTGGTCAATTGTGTGGGAAGCAACCCACCAACTAGCCAGACTAACCCTCGGGGCTCAAATTTCAATCATTCATTTGAATCACTATCTCATATAGAAGTCCAAAAGTAATAAGGAAAGAGAATACCTGGGAAATGAAAGGCTCTAGATTTGCTACAACTTGTACCAGGGAAGGGTCCAGGCCAATCTCTTCCATTGCTTCTCTTAGTGCAGTGGCAGAGTCATCCGCATCTCCTTCCTCCCTCTTCCCACCAGGCAATGCCACTTCCCCTGCTTGTCCAAAACAGAGAAAAACACCTTTTGAAATGCCTTCTTTTGTTTTTTCAGTAACTAAGAAAATAACAAAAGTGTTTACAAGCTACTTGATCACCACATGTGGGCGGTGAAATTGGTCCCCCATGATTAGTCGAGATGCTCGTAAGGGACACCTGAGTTACCAAAAAACGAAAACGAAAAAGAAAGAAGGTACCTGATCCTAATACTACGCTCTCAATGTTCTGTTTCCTTCAATCAAATTTGACTACAGCGGTCATTCTCCGAATGGTTTAGTTACTATTACTGGGTTTTTAGTACTTGGACAAGTTCGAGTCTTGTTACCGCGACTAGTAGTTTCCATTTTCCTATTTTCCTCACAGGGAAAAATGAACCGGGCTAACCGGCCTTGTCATTGACAGTCTTGGGTACACACTATTACAAAAATAGATAAAGACCTCAGTCATTTGGGGTGATATTTCACTTTTAATCTCGCATTCAAAATCGTGGTCTATCAAGGTGTAACTAAAAGTCTCTATCTTTTAACCACATGATAAAAACCGTGATTAAAACTCATTTAAACCGTGACTATATAAAAACATAAAACTATGATTAAAATGATAAAACCGTGACCTTTAATAGCTTAACATCTCAGTTTTATTGTAAAACCGTAGTTGTTTAGAGAGAGTTTTATTGTAAAACTATGGTTGTTTAGAGAGAAATAATCTCAGTTTTTTAAAAAATCGAGATTAAAAGTTGTGTTTTCCTAAGGGAAAAAATCCTACTCTATTTCTCCTGTTGGGTTTTGAATCCAAGTCTCTTGAGTTTTACACAAAAGCTTTAACCAACTACACCACACACACTTTTTAATATACAATTGAAATATTTAATATATAACATATGCGTTTAACTTACGAACTCAGTTTTTAGATGACTGAGATTAAAGATTCTTTTTATCTCAGTTTTTCTGAAATAAGATATATTCTTTCATATACAATCTCAGTTTTTAAAAAATGAGATCTATTCTTTAAGTTACAATCTCACTTTTAAATTACTGATTAAAAAATCTTTTCGTCTCAGTTTTTTTTTTTAAACAAGATATGTTCTTTCATATATAATCTCAGTTTTTTAAGAATGAGATCTATTCTTCAAGTTACGATCTCATTTTTTAGATTATTGGGATTAAAAAATCTTTCGATCTTAGTTTTTTCGTATAATTGAGATAAAAACTATAGTCTATAACATTTTATTACGCTTTTACAAAAAGTGAGATCTTTTTAGTTTTTGTACCGTAATCTTTATATCATTTTGTAGTAGTGACATGGATCAAAAACTTACAATCTCCAATCATAGAGATTGAGAACTTGGAAATCAAAGTAATCCCAAGATTTTGATATCTCATCCAAGTACTCCATTTTTCCATGGAGAAGGGAAAAGTACTCTATAAATTGATCAGGATCCTCCAAAAAACATTGGAGACGGAATTTAGAGAAAGCGATAGTATATGTTTACCCGGGTGGGAGGAGAGGTTCATGGATCGTTTGGTAAGAATGGCTCGTAACTCACAGCCAGTTCCTTCGAAAAGACAAACCAAAACGGCGGCTCTTCGCTCTCTCCTTCCCACAAAATGCATCATTGATGAATTTATACCGTGCTTGTGATCATTGGTATCATTCTCAACTATCTCTCCATTCAAACTACGCGGTGGTGGTGGTGGTGGTCGGGAACATTGAAGCCTTTGTGCAAGAATTTGGATTTTTTCGCCGTCGCTCCTCTCGGTATCCTTCTCAATTCTCTCTCCGTTCAGACTAGGTGACAATTGAAGCCTCTCAGCAAGAATTTGAGTTTCTTTGTCGTCCCTAGTTTCTTTGATTTGGCACCCCCTTTTACTCTCCATGCATGTAGCTTGGGTTTCAATGCAAGCAATCACAAGAACTTTGATTGGTTTTTTTTGGAAAGTAATGGATATGTTTTGTAGGTTTATATAGATATGAATTGTCCAGCATATACCATCTCAGTTAAGGACACAAAGCATGTGTCCAATCCATGGTTTTAAATAAAAGTCATTACGTATCGTGATTTTGACCTCCGATACCACTATTTACCTATGTAACATCCAATACTGTCCGGTATCGGCTGTATCATAGATACCCTTAGGCTTCCCGAAACTCAGATTTAAGCCCTAGGAGATGAAGTATTCAGGGAATAAAAGAAATTTGTAACAAACATGATAATATTGAGAAGGCAAACTTATATGAGTTCATACATATTGATATCTCATAGTAATATGATTCTTATAGAACTTGTGGTGGACGTTTGTGCATAGATTCGGTACAGTATTCTAAACCATCAGATGCACGTGGATCCTTCATTATTTTTTACAATCCATGTACATCGAACAATTTGAGACACATCGATAACCGTGACTGTATACGAAAGTTCGCGTGCACAAATTAATGAGAGTAATGGAGAAGATCCCATAGTCATGTAGGATGCATAAGACAAGACAAGTCGTGGGATGAACGGACGGAATAGAAGCGGTATTTGTAAGCAGTAGTATACCAATATACCTTCAACTTGCATGCTATTCTGATTTCTCAGTCATTTTCCTGCCCTTTGAGATGCCATTCCCTAGGCCCGAAAGTAATTGGGACACAAATGTCCGGATGCAGACATGTCTGGAGCAGTTTGATATTTATAGATCTTTCGAAATGAGATTCATCATATGTATTGGACGACTCCAAATACATCTGTGTCCAGATTTGTCTCGAAATTTCTTTGTCCATTGTATTGCTCTCTTTTGCCAAGTTGTATACATCA
>BPLS01000276.1:76892-89326 GCA_019656275.1 Rhododendron kiyosumense | reverse complement strand
GAGAGAGAGAGAGAGAGAGAGAGAGAGAGAGAGAGAGAGAGAGAGAGAGCAAAAATAATTTCCATATACTCTCCTTACTTTAGGGGGGTAAATAACGAATTGTATTTTAACCATGTAGCACTTGATTTAGCCATTTAGGTTTACTGAATTTTGAAACAATAACATAACATGGATCTAGTATGACTATCTTTTCTCCTACAAAGACACAACACCCACATATTGTAAATCCAAAGGGTAGTGCAGTTGGTGATCGGTCAAGATGAAGGGGCTTACCACCTCGAGATCTCATGTTTGACTTCCCTGCTTTGCAAAAAAGCCCTTGGGCTCACCCATGCGTAAAAACCCTTTCGGTTAGCGAAGGCTGGTGGGGGGCATAGAGATTTGGTCCCGTAGTGCGCGCAAGTTGGCTTGGAGACATTCTCCGTTGCCAAAAAAAAAACATCCACACATATTGTATTTTGTGATTTTTCGCAACACTGCGACATGAGTACTCCACATAGATATTTGAAGTCAAAAAAATGAATTGGGCCCTTCGAAACATATATGCTTTCTGATTTCTCTCTACATTCCTCTGAATTCCTCCCTCTGTATCTATACATCTAGATATATACGTAGCCTGGTTTCTGTTAATATATAAAAAAATGGAAGTTATTGTAAAGATGGCCCATTAGCTCAGTTGGTTAGAGCGTCGTGCTAATAACGCGAAGGTCGCAGGTTCGAGACCTGCATGGGCCAATTTATTTTTTATTTTTGTACTTTTCTGCCCATGGATACATTAGTCAAATTACCTTCCATTTTTATAACCTCAACCTTTCACAGCATTTCTAAATGCCACTAACTTTCTGATAGGGTGGATTGTAATTTCGTTTTCCAATTTTAATGAAGTAGAAGAACATTAATAGTTTGATAAATGTTTGATCTAAAGAGGTAGGTAGTTTGATTTGTGGGATTCAAATTCTTTGATTTCTTTCTCCTTTGCGGAACGCTTGCAAATAAAAAATCTGCCCTGAGATCTCTGTTCTCATCAATATTTCTGTAGTTCGAAGTTGAAGAGGTTGTCGTAACCCAAACCACCCGAACTAACACACACCTCTAACACACTGACACAATAAAGAATTATATATATATATATATATATATAGTTTGAAAATAAGCTATGTCCACGGGCAGCGGATTTCATTATTTTGAACATGAACAGGGGGTTTACCATCACTCTTCCATGCCCGAGTGTATACCCAGACCTCACTCACAAGTGAAAGTAGTATCAAAATTAAGGGCTAAACTGTTCTAGCTCAAAAACTCATTTAATCCACGCATGCTCAAGTTTGCCCATTTTCTCAACAATGAAAGTTTTCTACCAACTAAAATAAATACTTATTTTTTGAATTAAAAGTAATGTATTGTAAAAGATTAATGACATACTTAAAAAAATAAAAACCTTGGTGAAACAGGATCTAAATCCAAACCTTTGGAGATATTATGCACGTGTTTCGTAAGGATTGCTGTGTTGGGGAGATAGGGAAGTCACACACACAAACACAATACACAGAGACAAGAAATAGACGTAGTTTGACAAGAATGCCCGCTCCATAGAGAAAAATTAATGGTATACACTATTCACTAACAATGGAAATATAGGAGGAGCATATGCTTTAAATCACCATCCTTTCAACGACTAATGGTAGTTCAAACTAATTAAGTCACATAATTCGTGTGTGGGTGCTGAAGTGTGAGCTTTTTTAAAACACATCATAAATTACTAAATCGACGAGAGCAAGAATTGAAAACATGAGCACAGTACAAGGATTCAAAACGGGAGTAGTGGGCATTTTGAAAGATTATTGTGCCTTAAGGTTCAAACTACTAAACCCACTAAACCATATCATAGTACTAGTAAGGCACAGCGCAATACTTTCTAAATATAGTCTAAATTAATTGAAGTATCAAACTCCACTTTTCTGAAGTTTTATTTGGATACAACAGTTGTTTTTAACACCATCTCACATGAGATGAGTCCAGGATATGCTTTCTAAACAATTCTAGCGGCCAAGAGTAATTTTGTGTGGCCAAGAGTAATTCTTGGCGACCAAGAGTAATTCTGTGCAGCTTTACTCCTGGCCGCCAAGAGTAATTTTTAGCGGCCAGGAGTAATTTATCGCTGCCAGGAATAATTCTTCACAACCAATAATAATTCTTCGAGGCGAGTAATTCTATACGGCTAAGAGTAATTCTTAGGAGTTAGGAGTAATTCTTTGTGAACTTCTAATCTCAGCCATTGGCTTCAATGGTTGAGATTGAGTGTCTTTTTTTATGTCCCCAATCCCATATATATATATATATATATATATATATATATTCTTCAAATTAACACATAATCTAAAAAGTTTTAGTATTCTTCCCTCTTCTTTTTTTTGAAAAATCACAAAGATATTAATGTACAGCTGTTAAGAGTAAATAAATCCATACGATAATTGTGTAATATGTGCAAAAAGTGTGAATAGTATTTTACTAAAAGGAGAAGAATGAACTAGCTTAAACTAATGGATCAAAGTAATCATCCATTGCAACAACTTATCTTTTGTTAAGTATGGATGGGCCCTATACCCTTGTGTTATGTACTATAGAAAATTAAGTTGAATAAGAAAATTAATTCCAATGCGAAAACACAGGCACATGCATATTTTTGTTGTCTTTCAACTTTTAACCCGATGAAGGTGAAGACGAAACTATGACTTAAAATAAAGATGCAACAAAATCAATGCACTTGCTGCCACCAACTTAACATATTGAATGAATCAAATAACCAAATATATAATTAATCAGTTTTTTCCCCTCAATCATTTTAACCAACTAAACAATTAACAATCTGAACACATTTCAAAAAATGACAGGCTCCACATTGATTGAGAGAGAGAGAGAGAGAGAGAAAGAGAGAGAGAGCGCGCGCGCATGCGTGTGAATGAGTGAAAAAGCAGTTTTGGATTCAAAATTGAAATTCACTTTAGAATTAACGCGTGAGGGAGAGAGAGAGAGAGACAGCCCTAGATCACAGTAATCGTTTTTGACTAATAATTGTTAGAAAAGTAAGAAAAATGCGAAAATAAGGAATCAGAATAAGATTAGGAAACATCAATTTTAGTTTTTCTTTCATCATTCTTCCAAATATTTATTATTTTCAAATATATTTCTAGTCTTATTATCTGTAAATCTCAGCCATAGAAAAAATATGTACAAATCTGAGGGTCCAAATTATGGAGAATTCAAAAACCGCTGCTTCATATTGGACTTCAGGTTGGTGCTGTGCAGTGAGGTGCACAACATCGTATTGCGCACCTCCGAGCCATTGGATCGTACATTCGACGACTCGAATCTCATCTCGACAACTAACGATCGAGAGTCGTCCATTACCGAAATAAGATCTGAATCATTAGATGCACGATTCGACGGTTTGGAGGTGCACAACACCATCCCCTGATTCCCCCATATTATATAGACTAGTAATTGTCTGTGCCTAAAGGCACGGGGCAATGCTTTCTAAATATAGTCTAAATGACTCTTTTAAAGTTTTTTGTATGGATACAACGGTTCTTTTTAATGCCATCTCACATGAGGTGAGTCTCAGATATATGTATGGTCTTAGCTCAAGCGAGAGGAATATTACAAATAATCGTGAATTAGAAAAAATTCTCTTCTTCCAATAAAATCAACTTCTTGAAATTTTCATTTTAAGAATAAATTTCAAACATGATCCATCCAACCAAGTTCATAAAATAGTCTAACACTACAAATGTTACAAAAACTATTTAATTCTGTTAGTTGCATTCAGGGATAGAATAAGAGACATTAAGAATGTATAATCATCCAAGATTCCAACTCGAATTCAATTTTTTGAACGTCCACTCGTTGAAAAGAAACTTACCTAAAAAAGTAAAATAGTTCCAAGATTACATATATCCAAGTAAGGAATAGAATTTGAAACTCTGTCTACCCAAAAGGCTCCAACAAAAAATCTACAATTTTCAATCCCAGACAGATCATAAAACTCCAAATCATCTAAACCAACAGTTTAAGTTGTCTTGAACAGCAATTTTGTTCTCCTAACTATTAGTTTAAAAAAAAAACTGATGCGAAGAATTACTATTTGCTATAAAGAATTACTCCTGGCTGCAACAAAATAACTCCAGGCCACGAATAATTATGTACTCTTGGCCGCACATAATTACTCTTGACAACAAAGAATTACAATTGGCCGTATTGAATTGCATTTGGCTACATCGAATTACTCTTGATCGCATCGAATTACTTTTGGTCGTATCGAATTGCACTTGACCGCTTGGAATTACACTTGGCCGCATTGAATTGCACTTGGCCGCTACAAATTGCACTTCAATGCGGCCAAGTGCAATTACAAGCGGTCAAGTGCAATTCGATGCGGCCAAGTGCTATTCGTTGCGGTCAAATGCAATTCGATGCAGCCAAGTGCAATTCCAAGTGGCCAAGTGCAATTCGATGTGGCCGAGTGCAATTCGATGCGACCAAAAGTGATTCTCGGTCAAGAGTAATTCTTTGCGGCCACAAGTAATTCATTGCGGTCGAAAGTAAAAAAAAAAATCTAAACAGTTTCCTCCCATAAGAAATCAACCTTCACCAGATAACCCATTCAAGTGTCAATATGGTTCCTAGCTAGTTCCAAACATTGGTAGAAAAGATCAGTTAACCTGGAATTAGGAAAAAGAATATTAAGTCAGAAGGCGGGCGGGCCTAGCACAACGGTAAAGTTGCTCTATTGTGATCTAAAAGTCACAGGTTTGACAAGGAAATAGTCTCTCTGCTGCAGGAATAAGGTTGTATACATCAACCATTCCCTAGACCCTGCAATAATGAGAGTCTCGTGTACTGGGTTTGCCCTATAAAAAAAAAAGAATTAAGTCAATCTTCAAACAACAAAATGCCTACACATATGCAGCCAAAGATTGTACCAACCCTACCGATAACAGGCGCAAATATCTATATATTCTAAGGAAGCAAATTTGAATATATATGTAACCTGTCTCTTGTGAATGGATTATGGTGGCCGCAATACACTCTTTGCGTCAGGTGAGAATTCAAACACCACCAGCCAAATTAATAGTGCTATAAGACTCACCTTATCAAATATTAACCAATATAAGTCGGTCGGTTCGTGATCCTTTTATTTTAACAAAACTTGGGAGAACTACCTTTTAATTTATTTAATTACTGATCTCTACTTGCGAATTCATGAAGAAGGATTCAATCAGGCATGCTGAACATTTTAGTTATTAGGATTAGAGAACCCAATTAAGTACTTTCTTTCGGATTTTAGTATGAAATTTAACATTGGTTGAAATTGACCCTTTGTCATTATAATCTGAAATATTATGTTCTGATGATATTAGGTGTGGAACAGCTATATTCACCAACTTAAGTAGTAACTCATTCATGGGCACCACCACGTGATACATCAACACCTTCATTCAATAGGGTTGCACCAAATAAGAAAACACGTACCCTGAAAACATGCACCCGTGATAATCGGTCAAAAATTCCCTAATAATACTAAGGAGCCTGTTCCAGAACACCTTCTTAAAAAATAAATACTTATTTCACATTTTCAAACTAAAAAATAATGCAAATGAAAAATAATTTTCAATTTTTTTTCACCGTATTAAAGATCTCAATGAGATCTTTCAAATAAGATCCATATTGCATATTTTTAGATTTTAATAAACTCATCATTTTTGAGCTTGAAATTGCCTTCTTAAAAAATAAGTACTTATTTGGGCCTAATTTTGCTTCCTTCTTATCTTATTGTAAGGGTATTTGTGACATACATTGACATTTTGGAACCGTGGATATATTAACCATGAACTGAACCGTACGTACGTTTGTAGATTGGTTCGGTTCGAATTGTGGGACGTTTGATCCAGACACAAGATTTCACTTTCTTGGAACCATGAGAAACAATTCGGACCTTAGATTTGTACTAAACTGAACCGATCCGGACCGTGTGCACCTACATCATTAAGGCCTTGGAAAGAATGGGAAAAAACTATCAAAGAAGCATCCATACAAGTACTTAGTGGGAATATTAGCTTGTATCATAATGGTACAAGAAATTGAATCTAAGAAAAAGCCTTGAATTAGACAAGTACCTCAGGATCTCACTTAGAATTGTCTCTTTATTCATATAGTCAGATCCAGAGTACTTGTTCCTCTCTCTTTCTCCCCCCTACGGTCACCTTCTTTCAACCTACTAACCTTAGATGAAAATGACGATGAATACAAACACAAAGATAGATTTTTTTCGTCTTCGTCCTCATCCTTCTGGCTCTCATCGAACCCCGATGCCAGCCCAAGAGATAGATTCAAGTCAATGTCAGTACGATCCGAAGCCTTTCTCTTCACTCCCGCCCGCCCGTCAACACTCGTTGTGCTAAAACCAGGAGGGGTACTCGAAAGAATACCGGTTCCTCCTTTCGCTTGCGATTGACTACTTAAGGAGTCACAAAACGATCCGAATTCAATCTTCGGATCGTTTTTCCTCCATGTGTAGTGCTCGTTCATGGAGGGGATACTCCTGTGGAGTTTGCGATTCGCCATATTACTATAGCTGTTTCCAAAGATCCTCTCACCAAATGTGCCATAAAATCCAGGGGTTTCACTCCAAGAAGGTTCTCCATATCTAAAGGATAAGAGAAACCTTGTTATTATGAGATTAACGTAGTCAATGAAATGGCCAACATATTAAACGAGGAATCATTCTTGTACGTGCCTGAAATTAGAGTGGTGCCTTTGATTAAATCCTTGTAGCATGGTGAGTTGACTCAGGTTGTAAATATTTCTATCTCCGCTTTCCACCAGATACCTGTGATCTGTCACCACTGTCATGGAGAAGGGGCCGCTTGGAGGCATTAGATTTCAATCAAGGGAAGATTTTTTTAAAAAAAATACCTTATTTAAAAAACAAGTATTTGATGTTTGGTTAAAATTCTTAAGAGTCTGATTAAACATTCGTTAGACATATATAATCACACAAAATTTGATGTATATAACGATATAAAGGACGTGGTACTATTAATTGAATTTCCTATCAGATGCGTGAGAGTACATACCTTGACCAACGTCATCAATCTTCTTGCTTCTAAACATCTAATTACCCAGTAGATTAAGAAGGTCAAGAAAAATGAAAAATTAGTAATAGAAAAGGGCCGGGGAATAATGATCTACTGAATTGATCAAGAAATTGAGAGGAAATTAATATACAGGATATTGTTAGGTTTTTCTAAAGGTAAATTTCTGACCTGTAAATGGCTCTTGACATGAGCTATATTAAGTCCTTTGATATTCATTAATTGAAGAACCAACTTTGGCGTTGCTCCTGCACCCAAACAAAATCATCAACATTCATCCTATATAAACTAATTAATACAAATATTTAGTCATATTTGCACTAATCTCAACAAACTAAGGCCCGTTCCGCTAAGTTTTTGATTTTTTAAATATTTATTTTTTTTCATTTTATGAAACAAGTCATTCTCTTATTATATATCACTTTTAATTCAAAAAATAAACGCTTATTTCAAAAATAAGTATTTATTTTCCTTAGCGGAACAGGACTAGTGCATATGCTTGCTCCTTCCTATTTTATTTGGCTATTTTGAAAAATCAGATATTCAATTTGCTAGAACAAAAAAATAATACAATTTGATACATAATTCTTCCAAAATTTCCCCCACCAATCAAAGGAAATACATGTGAACTTTTGATTGGTCATGGAAGTTTTCTTTTTCTCAAAATCAAGTATTGAAGTGTGTCGGTATTATTTTATCGGAGTAACAGAACAAATATCAGAAATGGACAAACAGTAAAGGATGCAGAAAGAGGAGAGAGAGAGAGAGAGAGAGAGAGAGAGAGAGAGAGACTCACTATCTGGGCCACCAAGTCTCCCAACGGCTTGAACAAAGCGAAGATGGAGATCAGGTGTCCACCTCAGCCTCGGCGTCTTCGATCGAACGTAAGGTCGAACCGACCCCGCCTTCTTCTTGAACTCGTCCACCGTACTGTTGCTTGAACTTGATCCATCCTTATTCGCTTTGCTACACCCATTATTCTTCTCATTCTCCTCGCCGCTATCGAATCCGTCATCTTCGTTTCGTTCCGAATTTGACAGGCTAATTGTCTTCGAAAATTCGGAGCCATCGGTTTCTCCCATCTGAAGTATCTACAGGCAATAGGCTTTTGAAATTTAACACCAAAGCTATTAGGGTTTTTTTTTTGGTAGTATTTTGTGGGTAGCTGATCAAGAAAGGATGATCTAATATGTCTTAGTACTCCTTTCTCTATGATGTGATGAGAGAGAGCCCCATGAGAGAGAGAGGAGTGTACTTCCACACAAGGAGAGACTGCTATTGCTTGAGAATTCCATGGAGTCTATAGGCATATATGGAGTAAAAAACCTGAGTGTTTCTACGTACAAGAAAAGAGGAATTGATCAAACCCTAGAGACCTTGTCAAAGGAAGGAAGACTCTCTCTCTCTCTCGCTCGCTCTCTCTCTCTTTGAAGTTGTGAACAAGTATTTCTAAATTTGTATGCATCCGAATTGTATGTCTGTACAAATACAGAATTACATGGCATGTGCATATATATATGCATGATGACATGAAATGGTGAGTAGGCTCTTGCGATTTATATATAATTTTTTTTAGTAGTAATAATCAAGCGTCCAGGCCAATTTACCCGGCCGCAACGTATTCCCGAGAGATTAATCCCTGCGTCCCACTAGTGGAGCCTTGGCGCTGTATGGAGTGCCCTCAAAATAGTTAGTACTGGTATCTACAAGGTTTCGAACCTAAGATCTAGTAGGAGCGAACCCTGGATCACCATGCCAAACCCATGGGATTGTGATTGATAATTCTTGGGTACTCCTAAAATATAATGTTGGCATCTCTGGTGCTTTGATTATAACAACACGTAAGTAGTCCCTCTGATACACACTGCAGTGTGTGGGACCCACAACAAATGTGCGTGTGCGTACACTTATGCGTGGTGCTAGCATTTTTTGTGTGAACAAGAGTATAATTTCTCGATATCTAACTTGTGAAAAAGAGTATTTCTTAATAGTAGTTCTGAATCATTGAGTAATTAAGCAATTTTGCCTAGAATACTCTAATCCCAACTAGTAAATTAAATATTAGCTAGCCAGCCTAATTAATTGGGTCATTTGGACAACTTAAGATACTCGTTGTGGGCATTTTAGTAACTTCCATCAGAATAAATAAATAAATGAAACTATTTGGAAATCATGGACGAATGTCGTCCTTAATTCATTGACCGTTATACCTTCTCTAAGTAGTAATTTCAACGTAACAACCAAACAGACCCCATGGAATATAATATTTTTTCCCCCATTGCATACATATTTCGAAAGCAGAAAGCTACGTTAATACAAAACTACTTCTGAATGACGAGGTCTGGCGGCGGGTTTTTTTCAAGGAGATGGCTTTGTTGCAGTTTGGCCATTTCGAATTCATTTTGGCTTCACGCAATAGTCGGACTTGTTCTGTCGTTCTTATTTTAGTGCTCGTCAGGTAGAAACGATCATGTAAAAAATCAAGTTAATCGGATACTGAAAAGTATCTAGTCTGAGCACATGCATGTAGTGTGAATTTTAACCTTCAATTTGGAATCTAGTGTGCTCGCTCATTTCTTTCCAACATACATGTGCTCCGATCATATAATTTTCATTGTCCGATTACCTTGATTTTCTATATGATTGTTACACTTGACAAACACTACAATGTGAACGAGTCTAATCATTGAAGTGAAGCTAAACGAGTACAAAAATGGCCACACTACATAGAGTGCAGTCCACGGCCAAACTGCAGCAATATTCCTAAACGCATGCAGAAGGGAATGCTAAAAATACAATCCCCAATTTATTTGTTTTTTTTTCTTTGAAATGGTGAAAATTTAATATAATATTGAGATGTCTTCAGCTAACAATTTAGTCTTTGAAATGGTCTAATGTTGTCACGATTAATTAATGGAAAATTCTCTCTTTTTGTTGATACGCAAATAGTAACCGTTGTACGTTTCACTAATATGACTAGCTAGGAACAGACAACTTTTAATTCAGATCGTTTCATACACACAGATGTCCGGATGAGTCGTCCAATGCACGTAAGCCTCTCAAATGCAAATGCATGAGATTCACATAAATCGAAAAGAATATATACATCTGTGTTTAATTAGATATCGGAATCCGAAGCATTACTAAAATTGTTACTCCCTCCGTCCCTAAATAAGTGTCCGGCGCGCAAAATTAGGCCTTACAAAAGATTCATATTTTTCATTAAAAAATTTAATTTTTTTCACAATCTAATAAAACTCATTGCTATCTAATGATTTGTGAAAAGAATTTGATTTTTTTAACGAAACAAATGCATCTTTTTGAAGGCCTAGATTTGCACGTCGGACACTTATTTAGGGACGAAGGGAGTATAATATAATGCAAGTTCTGGTCGGAAATTTGAAATCATCGTATATACTCCCTCCGTCCCAAATTGATTGTCCGGTCCGCAAAACGGAGTGTTAAAAATAATACAATTTTTGCAAGAAAAAATCAAAAGTTTTTCAACAACTTACTAGATATCAATGAGAATTTTTAATTTGTGAAAAAAGTTTGAATTTTTTCTTGAAAAAATTGCATTATTTTTAATACTCCGTTTTGCGGACGGGACAATCAATTTGGGACGGAGGGAGTATTATTAATCGTTAAAAGTGAATCACGTATCTGGTTATATTAATTAATTTAAGTGATGCCTTGCTGTGTTTGATGCTGATTCTAAAGGATAAAATTAAAACTGCATTTTTGCAGCTATATTTCCGTCGGGAATCGCGGGGTTTGTTCCTGCTTGGAAATCGAAATGCTCACACCTATACCTAGCTGGGTATATGTGCAAATTAGTACATATATACTCCTATGTAGTAGAGCCATTAGTTTACTTATTTTAATACCCCAGAATTGGGGGAGTGAGTGCTTAATTAGTCTCACATTGGTGAGGAACTGGAACTAATTAAAGCCTCACTTAATTAGTATGTTAACAACTACCAAAGGTTATATTTATGGTACCTTCTTAGATATACTTTTTTTAAGGCCAAGTGTTCAGGTCAAAATGGAGTACTTTCATGGTTAGTTAGGTCGGGTCTTTACAAATGGTATTAGAGCAAATTGTGTAAACAAATGTGTGGGCTCAGGCCAGAAGACCCGATTAAAGCCGTGATACGTGAATTCAGTGTTCAACCTCGTGAGGACGTGAGAGTTTAAAGATGGGAAGTTTGTAACATCCCATCCCACATCGGCCGGACGGGATTGAGGGTTGTCCGAATGGCCTCTGTGGCGAGACCCAAACTCGCAGTAAATCTCATCCGGATGGTCATCGGCGAGACTGTTTCATATTTAAGTAGTTTTTAGGGTTTTTTTTGCTTATTGTATCATATTGAGAACAATTTTTTTTTTTTTGTGAGAGGCTATATCTCATTTATAGCCCTTTGGGCAACTGGTTATCCCATATCATAAAACCTTTGATTGTCTGACTACCCGTAGAGTCATAGGTTTACATCAAAAGCAAGTCAAACCACGTAAAATCTTGGTGTTATGTGTGTTCCCCGGCCCCCTCCCTCCCTTTCTCTCTCTCTGTATGTGTGTGTGGTTAATTTGTTCAATTACATGACAATATTGCATCCGTTTTCCTTGCGTTTGTTATTGCTTCCGTACAACGTTAAGATCCTGTTAAGTTGTTCTAATATTCATAAGTCTCACTAATGGCCATTGTCCTTTCTTAATATTGCAAGTGTGTGTATATATATATAAGGGCTTTCTTTCAAGCCGTGAATTGACATAAAAAGCAAGAACCTTAGCAAGTTACAAAAAACAAGCCTTTTTGTCACTCTTCCCATGTGTCATAGGCATGGCATTCTGGGCCGTGATTTGGGTCTCCAAGATGAAAGCTAGCTAGCTTTCACACGCCCACTTTTACTTACCTTTTTCTTTACAACCATGCATATGTTGTTTATTAATCACGGGCTTCTTGAGTACTGAAGTGATGCTAAGAGTTCCAAAATTCTACCAAAAGTGGCTTAGATACCTATGATTCCATGTGACTATTATCCAAATATATCTTTCTATCCTTTTTTTTATAATCGGATGTTCGGGTCAGCTTGCACTAACCTCAACTAATTTCGGATCTTGAAAGTAACGACCGGATATAATTCTCAGTGGCCCCTAAGCTTGAAATGTTTGGCGATCGTGAAAATAAAACCTGCTATGAATCTTTCTGTCCCATATTGACCTGAAGTTTTTTTTTTTTTTCCTGTAAAACTCGATATATATTTTAATCGACATTATTGGTAT
>BPLS01000276.1:32181-76882 GCA_019656275.1 Rhododendron kiyosumense | reverse complement strand
ATCTGCAATGAGGAATCAAAATCACGGACCAGGACTTCAAACTATATATGCTTTGGAATTGACAAAAGGAAAAAAAAAAAAAAAAGAAAGAGCATGTCTAGCTAAGTGATGAGCAACCTTGATTAATTTTGATACATCAAGTTAGCTGAAGGTACGAAAATAGATTTGGATTTCCGTATTGTTGAAAAGCTAGAAAACTCCCGGTCGGGTAGATATTAGAGTTGGCAATGGGGCAGGTAGGAGTGGATACTACTATCCCCGTTCCTGATCCCCGAATCCAAATCCATCCCCATCCCCATCCCCTCCCGATCCCCACCGGGGAATTATTTTTACCCTCCATCCCCAAACGGGGAACGGGGATCCCAGCGGGGAATCAAGGATCCAACTGGAACCACTAAAAAAATCGGTGTTCTTAATCCGGTATCTCTCCAGCAAGACACCAAGAACAAACAACACACGCAAAGCTCTTTAAAGCTTCAGTTTCTCAGTCTCTCAACACGACGCAATTTCATGAGTTTCCGACGTGAAAAATATTTATCAGACGTGAACAATATTTATCTGACTAGAACTATCGATTTGAAATCTTCTTTCTACTAATTTTCTATCTATGGTAAGTGAATTCAATTAGATCTATGTTAATTGACAGTGAACTTTAGTTTCTTTCTTTCTTCCTCACTCATGTATTTATATATAGTACTCCTACATAACTTTCATTTATGTATTTAACTTATATAAACGGGGCGGGGCGGGGATAGACTCATACCCATCCCCTACCCGTTCCCCATTTTTTTTTTTTAAACTATTTCCATCCCCTACCCGATCCCCGAAAAATTCCCGAATCCCCGACCCATTTGGAGCGAGGAATGAGAGAAGGCGGGGTGGGGCGGCTGGGATTGCCATCCCTCTTGGATATATAGAATTTTCATGGGACGAAAATGGATGGGAAAGGAATTCAGTGGGAGAATTCAGGATTTACGTATGAACCGAATTTCCACACCACACACGAGTATTTTTCGAAATACGAAATTACCAAATTCCACACA
Source organism: Rhododendron kiyosumense (assembly GCA_019656275.1). Classification (NCBI taxonomy): domain Eukaryota; kingdom Viridiplantae; phylum Streptophyta; class Magnoliopsida; order Ericales; family Ericaceae; genus Rhododendron; species Rhododendron kiyosumense. Next base: position 75,839 of record BPLS01000276.1, on the reverse strand, counting down.
CAAACAACAAATAAAATACTTAACAGTTAAACAAATCAAGAAACAAAACATTCAACCCATGTGGAGCACAGAGTATATAACCCATCGAAGAGAGAGAGAGAGAGAGAGAGAGAGAGAGAGAGAGAGAGAGAGAGAGAGAGATCAAATAAAGAATGGGGGGGTTGGTTCGGAAAAAGATTCACACCAGAACCAAATTAAGCTGTGAAGTCAACTCCCCCAACAGGACCCTTTGTTTTCTTCTGTTTCTTCTCATGATTTTGGTATTTTTTAAAATCTAAAACAGTATTTTTTATTTTTATTTTTATTTATTTTTACATGGGTAATTGTGTGTGTGCCTACTAATGCGGATCTTGCAAACAGAATGTCTGTCTTTTTGTGCACTTCTACTCTGTCGCGCGTTGACCCCTGTCTTGCATGCATCGATCCATTCATCATCACATGCATATACATGATTCATGTATACATGTGGGAGTGCTAGGTATATGTTGCCATTTTTTTTATTTTTTTTTTCGGACGATAGAACGTTAGGGATGTTTACGGTAGTGAATAAGTTGTGAGAAAAAAATTTGTTGCAATCAAGTTGTTAGGCGTTTTCAGTAGTGAATAAGTTGTTGAGAAATGTCAAATTATTTTCGATAGTGAATAAGTTGTAAATGAGTATGTGAGTAAAAAGAATTATTGAGAAAGAAGTTGTTGTTGTCAAATTGTTAGTTAATTTGTAACAATATATGGTAAAATGTCAAAACTTGTTGATTAGTGTGAACAACATGTTAAAAATGCCTACGTTTTTTTCTCAAATTATTACCGGAACACCCCTTAGTAGATATCAGAGAGTTAGTAGTAAAACTTACAAGAGGAACCGAGCACCTCCCCGTGAGAACTCGGTCTCAAGATCTCCCCCTTAAAAGGAGAAGTGAAGAACCAACCACACCAACCCGTAGTACTTCTTGCATTTCGGTTCAAATTCAGGAGCTTAATAGTACTTAATTTGGCACCATATACTATGCTGATGAAGGGCAGTATTGTCATTACAATCGATTTTTTTTTTTTTTTCTGTTTTGCGTCATGCCGAAGGATATATATTTTACTTTTGTGATCCTTGTCGTCAAAATTAGTTCGAAAGCTCAAAATATTTAATAATATTTTAGATTTTATAATCAACAAATACGAGCCAATCGGAAAGGCAAAATAATTTCGTCCAAACTCCCGATAATTCAATTATAAGAAAACAAAGCATTCCTGTTCCCTCATTCGTCTAACACACAAATATAACTATACGAAGGACAAATCGAGGGCAAATAAGTCCGGACGATCGCCCCATTCAAAAATTTATTACAGTATTATTTTTTGAATAGCAAAGAAGTTGATTTATTAATTAATCTCAGGACTTATACAAAGAGATTAGAGGGAGAAATGGAGAAAACGACATTACGGCTATGGCTTGGAGAACATATCCCGACTATCCGGGTCAAAAAAAAAAAATTTATATCCCAATTATGTTAGCTCCTGCCCCCCAAGCAAATCATATGCCCTCCCGAACACCCAAGACAAGGTCAACCAAATGAACCAAAAAATTTCCAAATCTAGATCAAGGATCTAATTAATTAACCATCCTAACCACATTTTAAATTGTTATTATAAGAATTAAAGTAAATATTTTTTTTCTCAAATTTTTTCACGTATATAAGTTTGTCCATCCAACATCGTTTTAAATCCGCCCAACTAAAAATCTTGGAAAACTTAATAAGACAATACTTATTTTTTTTAAACAAACATGGATGCAAACTATTACGCAGTCATAACTACATATTAAATATGACATCTTATATATTTACTAATATATACTTGTGCGTGCCTACGACACTACGCACCCCGGTACTGCCATAGACACGGGCATTTTTGTAATATGTTTTTGTTTTTTTATGCCAACGTCAGAAGCCAAGCAGTTGGAGAGCATACATTAGCTCTTGGATCAAATGAATCTTAGCTCTTCTTTCAACTTGTGTTTGTGTGGTTCTCACACCCTTCTGTTTTATTAGGTAGGATATACAATCCCTCAGCGTTAATTGGAATACTCACAAGTAGACGGTGCAATTAATCCTCCAAAATTAGTCGAAATGCGAGTATGATGACTCAGACACCCGAGCTATATGTACAAAAGACTCTATATCTATATATAGAGTATAGACCAAACATCCTATATAGATTTTATATGCAGATTTCGTGTAGTAATTGATGAGGAGGGGGTCATGAGGAAACTTCCTCCATATTTTCAGACAGACGTCTTCAACACTGATAAGTCTTGACGTTAATATTTTAAGCCTGGTCGGAAGGAATCTCATTGAAAACAGTTGTAGTATTTTATTGCCGTCAAAGGAATATATATTTACTATAATTGTCTCATTTTCATGCATTTTTGTGGATCCCATGCAATGTTATCACCTTACCTATCTTTATTATTTCTTGATTATCAAGAAGGCTAGGGGTCCCTCTAACCCAGAAAATCGCCATTTTTCTGCATCTAGTCTGGTTGACATATATATATTTTTGAAAGCCTCGTAGTTGTCCTAATTTTGATACTATATAGTCAAAAAAAAAAAAATTCAATTGAATCGACTGAGCTCGGTTGGCCAAGAATCTTGCATCTCACTAAGAGATTGGGAGTTTAAGTTTTTCCACCTACATGAAGAGTAGCAAATGAACCGAGCAACTCGCGAGCTCGACTCAGCTCGGCTCGTTAACGCTCTATTTTACATAAGTAGCAAAAAGATTTTGTTTCTCTCTAATAACGCCAACGAATTGGCCCTTAGCCCTGACTGCCTTGGCTTTTACTTTCGTAGGCTGGTTCCCGCTGCTGGTCTCTACATTTGGGAGAGGCCGACTCGGCTTAACGGCGAGGCTAGGCTCCGGTGGTTAGTACGACGATGGCTGCTGGTGTAGTTAGGCCGGGTTTTGTGGGATAGTTTGGGTGGGCCGGTCGAGGCTTCGGCCGAATTTGGGTGTTTGGACTTTCTTTGTTTAATTTGGGTGTTGGGTTGAGCTTTAATGTATTATCTACTGTGGACTCTCTAGTAGACCTTTCGGTGTTATGGGTTTTGCCCTTGTAGTGTATTATCCAACTGTTTGTTGGACGCCCTTTCCCTTTTTCCGTTTTTATTAAAATTTATCTTTTGCCGATAAAAAAAAAAAATAACGCTAACGATTTAAGTAGAAATAAAAGATGTAATTTCAATAACCCAATGCAATTGATGGATTATAACAAATTAAAATCGAACAAGTAAAAGCATAATCATAAACTAATATTCATATATGCAAGAAAATAAAAGAAATTATCATGTGCAACTTTTCCAATGGACCCAATTGGAATCAATATTGTTTTATATGCGTTCACCACTACATGCTCTAATGCAGCTTCAAAACCCTAGAACCATAGTTAAAATCAACGTCTAGGAGTTGGTCGAGCGGGAACATAACAACAATCATAGTTGCAGGTTCGACTCTGACTGTTCCTAAAAAAAACTTTTAGAGTTACTGAAGGTTTAGCCGGTCACAAATTGAGTGTACTAAGTTAAGGTGCGTTTCAAGCTGACATAAACATCCAAATATTTAAAATATAAAAAAAAAACGTAATTGCACTCTAAATTACCACAAAATTACTGCTTGTATTTAGAGAGAGAACTTCATGAGAGTCATTCATATGTCTTCATAAGTGGAAAGAGGGTTTTGCACAAGTTTTCTTCCTCCCCTATTGACAAGGGAATATTTCAAAGAATCCACATCAGTTTTTCTTTGTATTTTACATATGATATGAACTCCATTAATATTTTATATTTCTACACACTCAGCTATTCTCAATCCATTGACTAACCAATCTTAATTAATTTAATTGATAGCTTTTTATTTCTCTGTCTTTTCCCAATTGGCACACACAAACACGCCCTAGTTAACCTGTTGCTAATGTCGTTATTCGTTCTCCTTCATATGGTCAAATTCTTACACTTAAAAAAATAGTAAAAAGAAGAATTGAGATTAACAAGAAAGAATAATTAAGAAACATTTGGAATTGGTCTGTTCAAATGGAAGGTGGTAACTGAGCCATCTAAGTGAATCACGTACCTAAACATATACTATTACATTTATATCTATCACTACATGTTAGGTAAGCCATCAAATCGCAAAAGCAATCCCCATTTGACAATGTGAAGCCAGCTTATAGATGTTGGACATGCCAAAAATACATAGACAAACTAATTGCGCTTCCGTGCTAATTAAATTGAATGGACTACATGTTAACTGCAATAGTCAAGTTATTTCCGCTAAATGGTATTTTAGTTGAAGTATTTGAGGAGAATGAGCTGTCTAGGAATTCGTAAAACTATGAACTTTTAATCCATTTGGTTTTAACGGGAATACACCCTAAAATAAGCACATAAACAAATTGTATGTACCAATGGGCTTATAGCCCAGTTGGTAACTCCTCGCTCTCCCTTGTGGGAGACTAGGGTTTGAGCCTCGTTGTGGACAATTTGTGAGTTCAAGGCTATGAATAGCCTCTGAATTTCCTGTGGACTAATTCATTAACTTCTCCCACAACCCCCACTGATGTATACAATTAATATTGGCCCAAAAAAAAAAACCAAATTGTATATATACCATCAGCGGATTGAGCCATTACTGCAAGAGTCGCTTTGTCTCTTGCACATCCCAGGTTGAGGGTTCGGACTCCGGTAAAAAGACGTTGAGAGGTTCATAGCTGCGAGCATCCAGATATGGGTGTCCCATGCGCCCATGAGATACTATTAATTCTTGTATTAGGTAAAGTTCATATGAGATTTTCTCTCGACTTTAGTTGTGTCCCGCAAGCAAACGGTAAGATTGGCATTAGTCGGTCTGTTGGGCCAGATACCGAGTTATCTAGTTATAGGCTACTTTAATATTTGGTTTCTCTTAAGTTTATAAACCCCTCTCTCGTTACAGAACTTTCCAAACAAAGTTGGGAAAATGACGGTCAATGACGTGTTTTAATAATTAATATCCGGAAATGACATTTTTAGCATTAACAAATATTTTTAGCTTGTTATTGGCAGGTATTAATTATCAAAATCCATCCTGGGCCGTCATTTTCCCACAAAAGGTTTATAGAAACTCATGGGCCTTGCATGCGAAAGTGATAAGGAAAAGCCCAAAAATGAATGGCCTCCTTAGCCAACCCAATTCCGTTTAGAGTCCAGTAGTCCACGCCTCTCTCTCCAACCCAGTTCACTCTTCTGTTCACCGATTTCCCACCGCCGACTCAATAGCCAACCACAGATTTTTCCTTCAACAGCGGTTAGTTCTCTCTCTCTCTCTCCATATCAAGATCGAAATCAAAACTTAGAATGAGGGTTTAAAATGGACATTTAAATCTCAGTGATCCTAATCCACTTCTTCACACTTCTAATTTTTACTCTAATACTCTCAGCCTCTACGGTTTTCTGCTTGTGTTTTACTATTATGATCTTGTTGTAGTGTACGTGTTCGACTTTCTTGGCTTAATTTGTTGATTTAGCAAGGTTTTTGTTTAAAACAGAATGGAGTTATTGTAGAATATTTTCGGATTTTCGGGGCCATTCAAGGAATCTGATACACGTTAGGAGCGGGTTTGGGGAGCAAAAAATCCTCCGTCGGGGAATCGGAGATGATTCGGAGGTGTATAACCCATTCGGGGTTCGGGTTCAGGGAAATCATCTTTGCGGTGCCCATTTAAAAGGCAATATCATTAATCTTCTTTTAGGTGGTTTGCCCCTAGGAATTCTGAAAGAAATCTTGTTGATATTGAAATGAGCTAATCTTTTGTATGAATCAATAAATAATAATAATAATAATAATAATAATAATAATGAGTGGTTTGAATTATCTTTGTCGGACCCAAAATGAGCCCCACAAAAAATCAATAAAGTATTAATCTAAAATCTGAGTGTTTGTATGAAACACGATGTTCTGAATTTTCTTTATTGTGCAGTAATATTTATGAAACACAATGGTCGTTTTTAAAATATTTTTCATGTTTTCTCCAGGTGGATTCTTTGTGTCCCTTGACCTCTGCTGTATTGCTTTGCTTTAAAATTTAGCAAAAATCTTCTTGGTAGCTGATAAAAAATGAAATTGGAACTCGCAAAATTTCAAGTTTTTCTAAAATGTCAATGCATGAAGCTAACAAAGACAAGCTTTGTCATTTGATTGGCTTTCTTACCCCTAGGTACTTCATTATGTTGTATATTCACATAGGCCTGTATTCTTTTGAGGATTTTTTCCCTTGAAGAATAGAATTTTGCTATCTGGTAGTTTCCTGTACTCTATTTCTAAATACTTTGGGGGCTTTATGTTAAGTCGTATTAGTTGCTTGTTTTGAGGCTTGCACAAAGTGAATCAGACTCAAAAACGAAAATTTCACAATATTTAAGACAGGGTGCTATATGTTCCTTCTTCCTGTGGTGTTGTTGCACCTTTATCCAAAGTATATCAGGAGGCCAAAGAATGTATGTAAAGAGTTAAGAGTTGTGAAAACTGATACCTGGCTCAAATGGGAAGAGGATAACGAATGATGTCATTATTATATCATTAAGGCAAGGTGGGCTAAGTTAAGGAGTGCTTCCCAGTATTTTTTATGACACCTCTCTCTCTCTCTCTCAGACACGCACACATAGACTTGGGGAGGGATGGAACAATCGGAGGAAGATGCAATCGGAGCGGCTTCCCAAAAATTGTCCCATGAATTCAAAACCCTCATCAATGCCGAGGATTTGGATTCTCTCAAACAGTTGCAGCACCTCATGTAACAACTTCTCTCTCTCATAAACACACACAATGTGCATTCTCTATGTTATATCGTGACTGAGCTTTTGATTGTCTACCAGAACTCGATTGCTCACAATAATTAGTGATACGTGTGTGTCGTATTTGTAAATTCGCTAATTGTTACGATGTCAAATGATGAATGAAACTGATATATAGAGGTCCCTATTTGTTCTTAATTTTTTGGGAACAGTTAGATGTCTTCACCGGCTTTTGGATGACATCGAAGTCCTGGAGTTTAAAGATGATAATTGTGATTTTTGGTGTGAAATTCGTGTTCTGTTGATAGGGGAGCAAAATGAAATCATTGTTAGTGGTACCGGCAATTTGGAGGGCAAGTATTTGACTGATAATAACAGGCCCTCGGAAGGCAGCTTAGTGAAGTTTCATCCCCAGAAAGCCTCTTCTTTTGGTGGTGTGCTGCTTGAGCAAATTGAATGATGGTTAGGGTAGTAGATAGTTTTATTCCCAATCATGCATGTGTGCCTGGGATATGCAGCACCAGCAAATCATCTATTAGTTCAACTCAGAGATTATCAAGCATCCTTGAGTTCCTCGATTTCTGGAGGTATAGGGGGCCGCTATCTCAGTGGTAAAACCTTCTGAGAGCAGTATATATTGCCACAGGTTAGGTCCATCTATAGTACTCCCCTGGTGATTCTCCCATCGGCTGTGGATTACATGGGTACCCTTGTTGTTTTTGAAGGATGTCGGGAATTAAGCAATTGGGGACTGAGTCTGGTATAGTAATGTGGGTTTTACTTGGTTTCATTATGTAGTGATTTTGTTATGCTTATCTGGTCTAGTTAGAAAGAGGAAACTGAGTCTTCCTTTGACAAATAAAATTCTCTGGTTAGTTCCTTATACATGATCTTCTCTATTGCTAGTGTGTTGCTGCCAAATTGTTAGTGGCACACCCCTTGGCACCTTGCAGCTTTCATCTAGAAGGCAATGATGCAGGTGCCCCTTAACCACGTAGAGAGAAACGTCTTTATTTCCTTTTCTTTGCAGCAATTTACACTTTTCCTCTTTCCAATTTCTAATTGCTAGCATTATAAATCAACTTACTTTTTCAGCAAAAGTTATCTTCCATTTCCAGTTCGAAGTACCTCGCAGTTGTATATTAATTTCAAGTACCTTTTACATTTCCTTTAACCATCAATTATGTTCCGATATAATAAAAAAATTTGTTTTATTTTAATTCCCTCACTTTCCTACACAGTTAGGAAATCATTAAATTTCGTTGTGGCAACTCACAAATCTTTTGTGATCTCGCCATTTGGATCACACGCATTTGTCCTCATTAGAAGTTCGGTCGCAGGCCCTCAGTCCTTAAATGTTAAACGCGACAAGTCTTGGCACGCCCGCACTTACATTTGATGTCTTGAAGATTCGCTCATGCCTGGGAGGCAAAAAAGTGCTAAACACATGTCTAATTGGGCATTCTGTGCTAAACACAAAAGTGCTAATATAGTTTTTCACAAAATGCCCAATTAGACATGTGCTTAGCACTTTTTTGTTTCACATGCATGAGCATAATCTTCAAGGTGTGAGATGTAAGAGCGAGCGTGCCAATACTTACGCTTTTTAAGGACAGAGTGCCTTCAACCAAACTTCTAATAAGGACTAATGCACGTGATGCAAATGATCTTAACCATGTAGGAAAGAGAAGGAATTAAAATAAAAACAAAAATTTTATTATATCGAATAAATGTAAAAGGTGCTTCATTTTCTAGTTTTGCTTTTCGTCCTTTTGGATTAATAGTTTGTATGCCCAAATTGCAGATTGGGAAGGTTGCAGGACAGTAATGCTGTTCTCTCGCATTTTAACGAGTTCTCAGAGCAGTGCTTTGCAGAGGTTTCTAGTGATTTTTCTAGAAATGCACGTCTCTTAAGGTCGATGAAGTCAGATCTTGACTACATATTTCAGAAGCTGAGGTAATTTATTATTGCGTCCACCGTTCTAAATAATTTTTTTTCTTTGATCAGCAATCCACAATCCTAAATATTGCTGAGTACTTATCACAGAGTCTTGTGGATTGATATGATTGGGGATTTGTTGTTAACCCAAAATCTGTGACATAATTTGTGGAGTTCATATGCATTATTTCCTATGAATTATGACAAGACAACCTCCCACCCAAGCAAAAAAACAAGGTGAAGAATTTGAAGGAAATAAATTGTAGAAAGAAAAAAATGGAGAAGAAAATGCATGCATTATGCTGGAACTTTCATTACAACTGGTATCATGTCTATAAATCATCGATAATTAGAAATGGCTGAATATTCAATTCGGTTAATTTACATGTGTGCTTACAAAGGTGAGAAAAATTGTGCTTTCATTTGTCCCTCGAAAATGTTACATTAGTTAAGGGACTAGACATTATGGTGTCAATTTTGAAGTTAATTTGATTTGAGTTCATTTTACTTGCACTCCAAATTCTTAATTCTTAACAGTCTATAAAGCACGGGTATTTCTAACAGTCTATAAAGCACAGTATTTGGGGGCGAAAGGAATTAAGATAGGATGGTTCAATCTTTTAACCCGACAGAGACTTTCTTAGGGCATACCCGCCTACCTCCATCATCTTATTCTGGAGCACAATCTCTCTCAACTTTGCTTCGGCCAAAGAAGACTTTCTGGAAAAACTCCTCTGACTGCTCATTCAAGGAGAGGAAAGAGATCTATTCCCATTACGAGCGGAAGTGAGCATTCTTGGTGAGATGTTTATGGTTTTATGTAAGGTGTGGGAGGATTTATTGGATCAACACAATTCCCTAATCACACTTGGGGTAAGTTGGAAAACAGAATTATCGGGTTCTGTTATGGCCTCTAGTTTCGAGTTTCTTTAGCCGCCTCAATGGGTGCTTTCGAGTTTCTTTAGCCGCCTCAATGGGTGCAAGTAATTGTTGTTCTGTGGGGTATCTGGCAAGTTGGAGTTCTCTGCGAGTTTTTCTTATTGCAATGAGTGTTGGAGACGAAGATGCTATCCAAAGCTGAATCAATGCATCTCGGGTCTTAGCGCGGCGCGCTCTCTTTATCAGCCCTTGTTCTTTGTTGTTCTGCAATCTTCAATGTTGTACCGAAATAAATTGGTGCTACCGGTCTGTACTCTGTTTCAATGTAACACGATTATGTTTACCACTGAAATGTAGTTGATTGATGATTTGGTCTCAAAAGTTTCTATTTCCATTTTCAAAACAATATGTGATATTTATTTGCTTTTTGTTTTAAATGGGCAGAAGCCTGAAGGCGAAGATTTTGGCTACCTATCCGGATGCATTTCCAGACGATTCAACGATAGAAGCGCTTGATCGGAGACCAGACCTGGAAATGCCTCATTAGCACTTACTGGTACCTAAAGTTGGATAAATGTAAGCGTGATAATTTTTTTTAATTTTTTTTGGGTGAGGGACAGAAATTCAGACGAATGTTTACCAATCGCTGGTAATTCTGGTAGAATAAATCCCTTTCACTTCCCCTCTCCACTTTCTTCCCCTGGCTTTGCTGTGGAACCCAAAATTTTGACGAGAGGAATTAGAAAAACATACGAATGTGGACCGAATTTGGAAAAAAAAAAGTCATATAAGACGATACTTGCGTCAAAAAAATAGCAGTTGTTTGGTAGTTTTCGTCTTTAGGGGGTTTTTTTTTTCCATCATTTTTTGGGGAAAAAAATCATATAAGATGACATTTTCATCAAAAGATACCAGTCGTTTGGCTTTTTTCGTCTTTAGGGAATTTTTTTATATTTGTCATATTTTTTGATTTTTAGATTTCTCTCGTCGAGACAAATGATTAATTCGAAAAATATAACGCAAAATTCTTTCGAAAAAAGACAAACAAAAATACCAAAATCAGAAGGACGAAGGGAACCTAACCTCATAAGCAGGAATATGTAGGGATGGCATTCGGGGCATTCGGGGCGGAAATTGGGTTTTCCGTCCCCGATCCCCGAAACCGAAGTTCTGTCCATATCTGCCCCGATCCCCGAACGGGGAGGGAAGGATGAAACCATTTCCGAGCCATTCGGTTTTCGGGTAATCCCCGAACCGAATGGGTAACCGAATGGAACCCCAGCAGCAGATAACACAGCCAAGAACAGCAGTTCAAAACAGAGAGAAACAGGAACCGAACAGCAGACGGAACCCCAGTTTATACAAATTCGCGAATAAGATCAACACCAGAAAATCAAATAACAACCAATTTCAGAGATCTAATAGCAAATAGAACCCTAGATTACATGGATTCTTAAACAGAAAAGAGCAAAACTTGACCAAGTTGTGTAGAAATCAAGTAGATCGTGTGAGAACCAAGACTTTCCAACCTTATCGGTCTCACGCGAGCCTTGCCGGAGGACTTTCCAGCCTTATCGGTCTCAGGCTGGCCGCTGGTCTCAGGCGAGCCTTGTCGGAGAGCTTTCTAGCCTTGTCGAGCTCAGGCGAGCCTTGTCGGAGTTTGTCTGGCTCAGGCGAGACTCGCTGAGTATGGGTTTGCTGGTACGAAGAGAGAGAGAGAGAGAGCTAAACTCGCCAGAGAGAGAGAGAAGAGAGATCAGATCTAACTCGCCGCCTCTCCCTCACTGAGAAGTGAGAAATGAAAATAGGAAACCTAACTCAGCTTATGTGTGTATATATATGCAGGGGTAATTTAGTAATTTACTAGTTCGGTTTGGGTTCGGGTTCGGTTCGGTTCGGGTATCGGTTCGGGTATCAGCTGAACCATAACCGAACCGAAACCCGTTCGGTTATCCTATGTGCCAACCAAACCCATACCCACGGGGATAATTTCGGTTATGGTTCGGGGATAATTTCGGTTATCGGTTCGGGTACCCATCGGTTCGGTTCAAATTGCCATCCCTAGGAATATGAGGGCGTCAATTTACGGACGCAAGTCGTATTCAACGAAAACGCAATTAAAATTATGTCAAATATGACCTTTCAGAGATCGCGAGTCATATTCAACGAAAACGCAATTAAAATTATGTCAAATATGACCTTTCAGAGATGTTAAAAATCACGGTTGAAGGCACGAATTCAATTGTATGAAGCAATTTTTGTTTTTATAGCGGCAATAAAAATGTCGCCCAATTGAACAGTAAAGCTTAAACAGTAGTGGTGGCTATAGCTCCAATTATTTGTGTAAGATTACAAAATGAATCTCACAAAGCAATCTATCCACAACGATATGTGCCCATAGCGTTTCCGTTTACCAAATCAATTTTGAAACATAGCGTGGATGGAGAGAGAGAGAGAGAGAGAGAGAATTGGGATGCCGTGCCAAACAATTTGGTGAACAGACAGTTATGGAACCAGTAGCAATTATTTTATTTTTGTGAAGATAATTGGTGGCAATCCGAGTATTGAAATGTACGATCCGTGATCAGGGTACAATGTGATCAAGCTGTTTGGTTATATGGTCCAACATGAGATACCAAATGGGGCCTGCTGTCCCCCTGCTATACCTTCAATACGGGCATTGTCCTTAGCTCAAAGTTTTGATAAATATCAAGCATAAATCGGGAAAAATTAGACTGTTGCTACAGCCGAAATTGTTGTGCATAAAAAACTTGTACCATATACAACGTAAAAGAACTTTTTATACGCTACAGTTTTGTCGTCATCATTTTTCAAAAAAAATAAAAAATTCTACATGAGCAAATAAATTTATTTTGAAGTCCATTCCTGAAATCAAAAATATTGCTCATTTTGCCAGTACATTGTTCTTCAACCATGTTTTCACTAACAAGTTTTGCATAACATCAACAACTTATTCATTAATGGAAAGAACTTGACATTTTTCAACAACTTATTGGTTAGTGGAAATAACTTGATATTTTTCAACAACAACAAGTGATTCTTAAGTTATTATCCACCGAAAACACCCCAAGTTGGTGACGTTGGATACACCAAATTTTTCACACTTGAACTACTGGTCAACCTCTACAACATGCCAACTGAGTTACAATGAGCTTTTAACTCAGTTGGCATCATCTACCGCCTTTCGTAGTGAAGACTGGGTGGGCCGTTGGTTGGAGTTCAGGGCTATGACAACCTCTGGACTCCATGTTGATTAACTTACTAACCTCCGCTAATGAATATGAAAAAAAAAAAAAATTTCTAGCACGAATATGGCTAATTAATGCTACATTAATTACTTTTACTTCTTCTTTTTTTTTTAATATCTTGGATATTGTCATCTAGCTATGTCTGAATTGAGATGATGAGTTTTAATCATGTTAGTTAGACGTACTAATTGCCTTTTGTTTTATTAACTTAATTCTTCAGAATGTTTCCACCCACATGGCTATTATTATGATCATTACAAACAACACGCCACTCCCGGCCAATTAAAATTGCATTTTATTTTTTGCTTTTCCAATTTATTCATCACCTCACCACATGATTGAAATTAATATAAAGTGAAGATAACAAATTAAATAGAGATGTAAAATAGACTCTAAATTGAGTTTCTATTTTCGACATGTAAAATAGGGTATATATGAGTGGACTTGTTTGCTTGTCTATAATTAATAGAGAAAAATAGGAATTAAGATTTTTACATGTGAAAGATCTTTCACGTGATCCGTCATGTGACATAAAATAGAATTCATCACGGTCATTCAACCATCTGAGCCATTCATTTTATAAGTTTTGATGTGTTTATATATATCCGTCATGTGACATATTATACTTCGTTGACATAGATTTCAATATTCGATGTAGGCATTGGAGATACTGTTGGAGATCTAATTACATATCTACATGAGGAGAGAAGTATAAGATTATTTTATGAAAGCAATATTTGGTATCAAAATTTTTTTGACTTTATTCTTCATCACGGTGTGAAAAAAACTCAGATCTGTCAAAAATTAATTAGCTTCTACAGCCCTTTTGACTTCACTAATAAGGTAATTGTGGCCTAAATTTATTTGTCTTAGTTGTAATAAATTTTTATTTAGCTTTTTGCCAAAAAAATTGGGGTATTTGTTTATGCTAGAGGAATAAAAAGTCACAAAATATGGACCGAAAAATATATAAAATTCAGATAAAACAACATAAAAGACAATAAAATCTTCTTAAAACTTTTTTCGTCTTTAGAAAGATTTTTTTTTTCTCTTTGTCGTAAAGTTTTAATTCTCAAATTCATCTCATCAAGAAGACAAACCAATCTAAAAAACTTTTTCCAAGCCAAAAAGAAAGTTTAAAACAAAGGACAAAGAAAAAAAATTAGGCTAGTAAATGTGGCGGCCCACAATTAGGTTAGGCTACGTATTAATAATTAGATCTTAATGGCCCATTGAGACATTATGGAGATTGGGGACAATATCTAGCCCATGATATCATTCAATAATACTTAAATAACTTGATACTGGATTATGCCTTTAACCCTCTATTTAAATGTTTGTCAGTTGAAGGCTGGTGGAGTCACATCACTCCCTCTCTCTCATCTTCAAGTTAAATGTTATCTTCAATTTAGTGATTATTAAGCCACTTAAATGGGGTTTTATTTATTTATTTATATTGAGAAGTAAAGGTACATAAAAAGTAATGTTCTAAAAATCGCTAGGCGTTAATCGGGCCAAAAAGGGCAATCTAGCCCTTAGGCGGTCGACTAGGTTTCCTTGGCTAGGATTAGGCGCCGACTAATTGACTGCCTTATCTAAGCGTTGGACCACAGCCTAGCGCCTAAGCAGAAACTAGTCGGCCTATGCAGACGGGTTTTAGAACTCTGGAGGAGAGAGTGCAAATGTTACAAACATGCTTATTTTATGATTAAACTATTTGATACCATCAGATTTCATTGTGAAAACTAGCTACGTTAAAGTTTGTTTTGTTAACCAATTGACCAGAAAATTTACTCCAGCTATTTGAAAAAATATTAAAAAAATATCAACGATGTGAATCATTTGGGTGGGACTCCGAAGTGAGCCCCATAATTGACCGGTTACCGTCGGCTCTCTTTTCTGTCGGTCTCCGTAATGTTTCGCTTTAAAAAAAGCCAGAAGACCAAATCTGTCATTAGCTTCTTTTTTTTGGCCTAATTTGGAACTAAACAAAGGTTTTATGTTCGTACAACATAAAACTTCACAAAAAATCCATCACCAGAACACATTATCCTGCGCCTCCCACACGCGCACACGAACGCGTGCAAGTGTTTACCCAATCAAAACCCGAAGTGCACCTCACGCGATTGGACATTTAGTGTGCGAAACTCATCGTCCATGACGGGCGCGAGAGTTTCGTCTCTGAAAATGTAGAGAGAGAAATGGGAGAGAGAGAGAGAGAGAGAGAGAGAGAGAGGCTCCGCATTTCTGACGGGTTTTACACACGGACATTACCAGGGGTAGAAGAAGACGAAGAAAGAGAAAAACAGGAGAGAGAAAGCTTGTACGTATACGTGTTACACACAGATATATATTTAGAGAGAGAGAAGAGAGAGTGGTCGTTCAAACGGCCACCCCTCTCTTGTCAACGTCTGGTTGGAAGGCCAATTGAGATCACAAAAGCATCATTTTTTCTTTTCCTTCAAATTTTCTCGGGAAAACGAAGAGAGAGAGAGAGAGAGAGAGAGAGAGAGAGACTAAAAGCAAGCAAAACACCTCCAATGCTCTCGATTTCTCTCTCTAAACAAAACACGGTGGTGTTTGCAGCCCCAAAGAGGTACCTTTTCAGCTCCTTATTTATGCATTCAGATCTTTCCATGGAGATTTCTGTATATCCGAATTACACAGAGAGCTAGGTTTTTTTTTTTCTTGGCAAAAAGAAACTTGTTAATCTTTATAAAGGATTACAAAAGATTGAACGCATAAGGGCACACCAGCATACGCCACTCAAGACCAAGACCGGAATAAGATAGCGAGGGTTTAATTTGCACCGATTAGAGAATTGGGGGAAGATGCAGAACAATATATTTGCCACGATGCGTAGCTTGAAGATAATGGAAGGGTGTAAAGGCACACAAGTTTATGCCCTAAATCCATCCGGCACAGGCGGTGGCGGTGGAGTTGGAAGCGTGGGGGAAAAGTTTCTCCAACACCTCCAAGACCATCTGAGGGTCAATTCAATTAGGTCGAAATCGACTCGGAGTTTCCAAACCAACAATGTCCAGGTTGACAACAACAACACTGTTTTAGCTGAAGCCCTGGCTACCTATGGCCTTCCGCAATCGGATTTGCTCGAGCCCCTAATCGAACCGTGTCTTAAATCTGTCGATTTTGTCAATACCCTGGCTAGTGTGTACCGGAGAATCGAGAGTTGTCCCCAGTTCGAGAAATCGGGGGTGTATCTTGAGCAATGTGCAATTTTTCGGGGGCTACCGGATCCGAAATTGTTCCGGAGAAGCCTCCGATCAGCAAGGCAGCACGCGGTTGATGTCCATTCTAAGGTTGTGCTATCGTCGTGGTTAAGGTTTGAGCGGAGAGAGGACGAGTTAATTGGGACATCATCAATGGACTGTTGTGGGAGGAATATAGAATGCCCAAAGAATAGTTTGGTTTCTGGGTATAATCCAGAATCGGTCTATGATCTGTGTACATGCTCCCAAAGTCGTAGGGAGGATACCAATGCTGAAATTTTGATGGGAGATGATGAATGTTCGACGTCAGAGGAAGATTTTGATATGTCGTTTTGTATTGGTGATGATGAGGTAAGGTGTATTAGATATAACATTGCTTCTCTTTCGAGACCATTCAAACAAATGTTGTACGGTAGCTTTTCGGAGTCGCGTAGAGAAAAGATTAATTTTTCACAAAATGGGATTTCTGTAAAGTGTATGAGAGCTGCTGAGATATTTAGCCGGGAAAACAGTGTGGATTCTTTTGAACCCAATGTGGTTTTGGAGCTTCTCTCCTTGGCAAACAGGTTTTGTTGCGAGGAGATGAAGACTGCTTGTGATGCATATCTAGCATCCCTGGTTTGTAACATGGAGAGAGCAATGTTACTTATTGAGTATGGATTGGATGAGACCGCGCACCTTTTGGTGGCCGCTTGCTTGCAAGTATTTATGAGGGAGCTACCGAGTTCAGTACACAATCCAAATGTGACGAGATTCTTTTGTAGTGCAGAGGCTAGGGAAAGATTAGCTTTAGCTGGACATGCTTCATTTTTATTGTACTACTTTTTAAGCCAAATTGCTATGGACGATGATATGAAATCGAATATGACAGTTATGCTATTGGAGAGGTTGGGAGAGTGTGCATCTGAAAGCTGGCAAAAACAACTTGCATTTCACCAGTTGGGTTGTGTAATGCTTGAAAGGCAGGAATTCAAGGATGCCCAGAAGTGGTTTGAAGAAGCAGCTGAGGCCGGTCATGTTTATTCATTAGTAGGGGTTGCAAGGGCTAAGTATAAGCGTGGTCATAAATATGAAGCTTACAAAATGATGAACTCACTCGTTTCTGATTATTCACCAACCGGGTGGATGAATCAAGAGCGATCTCTATACTGTAGTGGGAAAGAGAAGATGATAGACTTGGATACGGCAACTGAATTAGACCCCACTCTTTCTTACCCGTTCAAGTATAGGGCTGTTTTGATGATGGAGGAAAGTAATATTGAAGCAGCCATCCAAGAGATCAACAGAATAATTGGTTTTAGGGTCTCTCCTGACTGTCTTGAACTACGTGCTTGGTTTTCAATTTCAATGGGGGATTATGAACATGCCTTGATAGATGTCCGGGCAATTCTGACCTTTGAGCCTAATTACATGATGTTCCATGGAAAGTTGCATGGGGACCACTTGGTAGAGCTCCTCCGCCACCATGTTCAGCAGTGGAGTCAAGCTGATTGCTGGATGCAGCTTTATGATCGGTGGTCCTGCGTTGATGATATTGGTTCTCTAGCTGTTGTGCACCACATGTTAGCAAATGATCCAGGGAAAAGCCTTGTACGCTTCCGTCAGTCTCTCCTCCTATTACGGTAAGTATGGCTAGCTCAAATTTCAGTTCTTTTAATGCATTATGATTCTTTCCAGCCATTTTAGTTATGAAAATCAAGTGGTTCTGTGACAAGCATATTCTTTCTGCCCTTCTGGGTCCATAATTTCAGTGGGATGCTTTTGCCTGGAGTAAAACTTTTGATGCCTTGTGATCATTCTCAGTGTATCTTATAGCAAACATTGGGAATCACTACAGTATGCAAGTCAATTATTTTAAATTTGAACTTTTGGGGAGATTATTGACCAATGATGCAGAACTATGATCCTTACTACTACAAGTGAAGCATGAATGGTGTTCATTTGTGGTAGAAAAGAGCCAATAATGAACTGCACCGATGGTTATGAACTTGTTTATTTATTTCTTTGATTGGTTTTGCCTTCTTTCTTTCTTTGGTTTTGATGGGGTTTAAATGACAAGAAATTGCTATTGAATGCGATCAATGCCACTGACGGCTGACCTACGAAGAACCAGTATCTGCCTTTGTGTTCTGTGTAATGTGTTTCATCAGGCATCTCTAGAGAATTTAACGAGGCAGGTTTCTAGACACTCGTGCATGAAACACATAGACTGTGCCATAAAGAATGACATGGAAAGATTAACCCTTTCAAGTGTCCTGACGGAGAAAAAGAGAAGTAAAGTCCCTGGTATCATATCTTGATTTCCATTTTCTCGATATACCTTCAGCAAGTGGAATTAAGGTTGAGATATTGTGAGTGCCTGAAACACATTATCAGTGGAACTTGCTCAATACATGATCAAAAGTAGCACATTGTCATTGCCAAGTTCAGATTAGAAGTTTCTTTTATGGTAATACAATCCAAGTGTAATATGGTGCGTTTAAGTTTGAAACAATAGCATAAGCCATAATGTAGGTCAGCTCCCAGCTATTTTCCCATAGAACTTTCTCTACTCTGTCGAAATTTTGTATCAATGTCGACTTTTTAGTCAACTTTCTCCTTGGTACTGTAACCAGAAAATAATTGCTGGCATTTCCACTTCAGATGCCATCAAGGCTTCCAATGTCCAATCGGCAAGAAAGGAGAGTTGTTTAATCCAAGGCTATAGGGTCAGGGTAGTTGTGAAATGTCCATCAGTATGAAATTTTTGGGACGTCAGCTTCCACTTGTTTCATTACGTGTGTCCAGTGTGGGTGTAGATCTAAGCGTCGGAGCACAGATTTATCTCATTTATATCTCAAGGACATGGAAACATGCCAAAATATTCGGATTTTATTAGTATATTTCTTTTACTTAATTGGTTTAATGGTGTTTAGAAGTTCCCTTTGGGCATTTCGTTTATATTATAGGAGTCCTATGCCTAGTTCATGGTGAAATCCAATTACAAAATATGTTTGCTTGGTTAATGTCCAACTCAACATGTCAGACATGTATCTCATACTCTTGTTGGATTGCCGAGTGTCCAACACAGTATTTTGTATATTTAGAAGAATCCACGTAACATAGGGCCTCCCAGTTATCTGAAGTGCTTAAAAAATTTTGGTACTCTTGTAAGATACAAAACAGGAAAGACTTTCATGGTCTTCGTCAGTAGTAGATATTTTGTGTTCAATATGAGCTTGATGTATTTCATCGTTACAGGTTGAACTGTCAAAAAGCTGCAATGCGTAGCTTGCGCCTCGCTCGAAATCATTCTACCTCTGAGCAAGAAAGGCTTGTCTATGAAGGATGGTTGTTATATGACACAGGCCATCGCGAAGAAGCATTAGCAAAAGCTGAAGAGTCCATTTCTATCCAGAGATCCTTTGAAGCTTTTTTCCTAAAGGCATATGCTTTAGCTGATTCAAATCTTGACACGGAGTCGTCATCGTTCGTTATCCAACTTCTCGAAGAAGCTCTTAGATGCCCCTCAGATGGCCTTAGAAAAGGACAAGTATGTATTCTCTCCGGCATGCTTATACAAAAGAATAAAGCATGTACACTCTCTCTAGTGCGATTAAAATTCGGACTCTATTAACTCTCTCTCTTTTTTCTGGTACTTGGCTTATTTGCAATCTTCCGGTACAAACCTTTCTATTTTTGATTCGTCTAGACGAGATGCGTCATTAGTGTAAATAAACTTGACTGATTCTGACAATCATTCAGAAAAGGAAAAATAAGCAAAGAAAGTTGGCTTTTGGCGTAGTTTGGTCTTCTAATCAACTTTTTTGAGCTTCTGGTTAAACCTTTTACTCTTACTAGAATTCCAATCGTGAAGATGATTCAGAGAAGTATAAAATTTTGACCAAAACGAAGCTAAATTCTATTAAGAGAAAAATTAGCAGTTTTTTAGATAGTTCAAACTCTTGTTGGTTGGGTGGATTACCATTTGATTTACACTGCTCTCTTGCAGGCTTTAAACAATTTAGGGAGCGTGTACGTAGACTGTGACAAGCTGGATCTTGCTGCTGACTGCTACATGAATGCTCTCAATATCAAGCATACACGAGCACATCAGGGGCTGGCACGTGTATACCATCTCAAAAATCAGCGCAAAGCTGCATATGATGAGATGACAAAGTATATAGACAAGGCTAGGAGCAATGCATCAGCATATGAGAAACGTTCAGAGTACTGTGACCGTGACATGGCCAAGAGTGATCTGTGCATGGCTTCACAACTAGATCCTTTAAGGACATACCCATACCGATACCGAGCAGCTGGTAAGTTACTTGAAAATTCAGTTACCACCTCCATTACAAAATGTTTGTCTGGTCCGCAAAACAAGGACTTAAAAATTACATTTTTTGAAGAAAAATTCAAACATTTTACACAAGTTGAAAGAACTCATTGATATCTAGTAAATTGTTGAAATTTCTTTTGATTTTTTTATGAAAAAATTGTACTATTTTAAGCTCTCATTTTTGCGGACCGGACTAATATTTTGGGAAGGAGGGAGTATAATTTAATCGCTGCATATCATTTTCGATCCATATTGCAAGTATCCATTTGTTTTTCTTTTTCTTTTTACATCGATGTTACACTGTCGTGCATATGTTCTGCAACTCAATACCATGATCAATCTATATGTCTGTGCTGGATCATTGTTTACGGATCTTTATGGAAAGATCGGATTCTATTTTACTGGTCGTGTTTGTCTATGGTCTTCAAGAATCTTTGAAATGCTGGAGGCGAAATTTATGCCTGGAAGTAAGCTTGATTAAGCCAAGTTCTTTAACATGTTGCCCATCGGAAAACTAACTCAAGGACAAGGGTCAACTCTTGCATGCACAGTTAAGAGTTCTTTGCAGTGAGGTTTCCTTGTGGATAACCTTGAGAATGTCCTATACATCCTTGGCCCCATCATAATCAGGTCTCCTAAATTAACACAGCATAATCGTATGGTAGCAATGCTCTCTATGTTGTAGACTGGATTCCCTACCATTGTTTTTAATAACGCACTGGCCACATCCCAAAAGGGAAATCATGAATATGACCGAGTAAAGCCGCCTCCTCTCTATGAAGCAACGGAGAAGAGACTGGCCTGGGAGGCTAGGCCAAAAATAAAAGAACCCTCTCAGGACCAGAGACAGACAAGCATGAAACTTGGCCAAAAAAACTATCAAACGTAGTTGAGGAATATTAAAGATGTTACCCCACATCACCACCTTCTCAATATATTTTTTTTTTTATTTTCTGGTTTTCCGGAAGACTCTAATGACTTCCTAGGCTTTATGGATGAAGTTGTAATATCTATAACTCTTGCAAGTCTCCTCCTCTGTTATGTCACATGTGCTAAAGTATGAATTTTGTGGTTTAGAAGGGATGGGATCAAGTATTGAGTGCTACTTATGTTGGAAACTTATGAAGCTTCTTTCATAATTCCATCAATCTACGGTATTTAGCTGAGTATGTTTGCTGGAAAGCTTCATTATAAAAGAAAAATGAATGGGCGGAAAGCTGTTTCTGTTCAAGTATCTATGTATGGTAACTCATGGACTCATTGAATGGCCAAGGAACCTCTTTCACGGTACTTTTTCTAGTTTGGGTTGTAACCCTATTAAATTGAGCTATGCAAGAATCCAAAAGAATCTCAATGAGACTTTCGACAATTGGAGGTGATGACGAGGGGTTGGATGACCCTGGTTGGAATGACGATGATGGTTAAAGTATAGAAAAATGAACATACAGACCTTGTAAGTATCAGAGAAAGTATCTCATTATATTTTAAATTTTATACTTCATCACAATGTGACTCATGTCGATAACTTCTTGGGAAATGCTTTGGGTTGGATTTCGCTTCTCAGTTTTTTTGTTGTTGTGTACATGTGAAGTAAACAACTATTTACTTTCTTTCCATGGATTCCCCCCTCCCTTTGATCTAGCTGAAAATAATATCTCAAATCATGCCTTTCAGTTCTAATGGATGACCATAAGGAAGCTGAAGCCATATCAGAACTCTCCAAGGCCATTTCTTTCAAGCCAGATCTACAGCTGCTCCACCTTCGTGCCGCATTCCACGACTCAATGGGTGACTACATTTCCACACGCCGTGATTGTGAGGCGGCTCTTTGTCTTGATCCAAGCCATACAGATACAATCGAGCTTTATCATAGAGCACGAGAGCCCTCCGATGAACAACAGCAAAAGGAAAGGAGCTAGAGTGCAAATCATCCCCAATTTTTTTGTTGCAGACAAGGCTGGTTCTAGTCAGTGTGTTTTATTTTTCTGGATTTTGGAAAGATTCAGGTCTGGATTTGCAGTGGCCTCGAAGAAAGAAGAAACTAAAGGAAGAGAGAATCGATGCTTTAAAGGAAAAACAGGAACAGATGGAAACGATTTGTCTCTGTACATGTATATATTCATGAATATAAGCAGTTCCGGTATTTAGTCATTTGATGAATTTATGAGGCGAAATGCTCCAAAGGCATGATTTGTGTAGCTGTTGGATCACTCCAGCAGTGAGTTGGGATGGTGGTAAACAAAGTCATCAACATTCAAATGAAACATGTAAATGAAATTGGCCGCCGAGAGGTCTTCAATGTACTGCAATTTTTTTCTGTTGTGGCTTCCTTTGAATTTATTGTCAGGCTACATTTTCACTTGTAAATGATAGAAAAGAATCCCCTTGTTCATCTGTTTTGAGTAATCAATTCATGATTCTTAGATATATGATCGCGTTGTAAGCATGGAAAGAACTTTTGGATTTGGTCATCAGATGATGGCTGTTGTGTTGAGTTTGGACATCTCAAACTAATACGTATATTTTTATTAAAGGGATCCGGATCCTCTGTAAGGATTTGTTTATGGGCATCTTGTGAGACTTTTAACCCGGAGGTGCCACCTCAGTAGGGCTGCAAACGAGTTGAATCGAGCCAAGTTTTAGAGTGTTCAAGTTCATTCATTAAGTTTCTAAGCAAACTCGAGCCGAGCTCAAACTCTATGCAAATTTGACGAGCCAAGTTCGAGCCGAGCTTCACTAGGTTTGAGTATAACTTGACCTTATTCACGAGCCTTAACAAAAAATTTTGAGATAGATACATATATTTCGAGTTCGCAAGTCTAATCGAGCCGAATATTGTCAAGTTCAGGTTCGGCTCGTTCAGTACCCGAATCGAACTTGAACGGGCCTTTACCAAGTCGAGCCTCGAACAATTCACGAACGGCTCGGTTCATTTGTTGCCCTACACCTCAGTAATAAAAAGATCCAAGGGTGAAAAACAGGGAACTCAAAAAGTGGGTGAAATATCTTCATGGTTTTGTGCATAAAGCCATAAATCACTCGCATCTATATTATTTCATGTTTCTGATAAATTTCTATGGACAGATTTTCAGGTTGCTATTAAAACACTATGATACATTTGGATTCAGCAGAACAAGATTTCCAATAGATGGCATTATTAGTCGAACCATCTTCAACAGGTGCGACTGACTCTTTCCTTTTGAAGTCAAACTCCCCAGAACAAATAACTGTGGAGCTACTGCAATGATACAATTAAGCCAACAGACAAATAAGCCAACAGACTTTCCTGGTCCATGACATCATTTAAAGCATGAGATATCCTCCCTAGTTAGCAGTTCGACAGCATATTAAAAAATTCTAGGTGGAATACTGAACGTATGCTTTTCATTTGAGAGTGGAGATTAGATGCCCAGCACGAGCAGTGCAGCTACTCTCCCAGCATCAAAGACCAACCTGCCATCATAGCATGGCTCCATCTGAAACATATGCAAAAGTAGACCGTAAAACCATGTCAGTTGATCTGGTAAGCACAAGCAAGATAACCTAATACAAACAGAGACAATAACTATACCCACATTCATACATATAACAGGACTTAAACTTGAGGGAGGCTACTATATCAACTTGTAAAAGACAGACAAACAGCAAAAAAGAAACAGTGTTAGTATTTGATATCACATTCAAGATTCTATGTACAGTCTGCTAATGTTCTGCAATACAACTATGTGAGAGTCCACAACAGCATATAAAGTGTGAAGGGAAATAAAGTAAAAATAGTGCTTTACTTTTAGTCATGTCATTAGGAAGGGGTGAATTATGTGTCACAGGTGGAATAGTAAGTCCAATTATGTGTACCACCTCCTGGGAACCTTCCTGAGTGGTGATAAGGGTGTGTTGTCGTAAGCGTGTAGTATTATTGATGTAAAGTAAGGCGTGATGTAAGCAATGATGCAAGCAAGATATATTCTTGCCAGGATTCCCCTCCTTGTGCCTATAAAAGGAGGGCTCCTCCCCAATGTAAAACCAAGTCAGTGGGTTCTCAATAATACATCTCTCTGTTATGTTCTCTCTATTGTTCTCTCTCTCGATCCTAACCTAAACCTATTTTGTGTTTGTACACGAAGAACGGAAAAACAAAAGAAAAAGTAGAAAAGTTGTCATGTTCAATTACAGTATGACAGTCCCCAAATTGAAATTTCCAAGCATTAAATAGTACACTCATAAAACATCTATCTTATCGAAACCATTTAGCAACTAAAAAAGATAACCACAGACCAATTTCACTTCTTGATAGCAAGCAAACCAAACTAGTTCACTTCAAAAATGGCTCTCCGTTTCTTAATGGCCTCCAGCTTGGCCCTCCTCTTGCCCCACCCCTCATCCCAGTCCACCAAATTAATCACAAGTGCCTTCATCATCCACGGCTTCTTCGCCTGTATTTTCCCTCACTTCCCCATAGCAATCTCCTCCGAAAGCTAGCAGCATCCTTCACTCCATGAAGCTTCGCCTCAGCAATCTCATCTATCTTTCCTTCCTTTCGGCTTGAAAATAGGAAGTGGATCAAGATCAGATCCCTGCTTCGCAGCCAAGTAGGACTGCTTTTGGCACTGTTCACTCACCCTAATTATCTCATCTCGAATACATCTCCCAGTCTTACCTGTTGGATCTCCTCTCATCCAGTCTACAAGTGCTGCCACTGTAGAATTTCTAGCCACATATCGGAAGGCAAGGAACTTGAAACAACCACGAATGTCACTTAAAAGATTTGATTGCAGAAGATAACAAAATTGGGGCATTTCAGCGAGAAAAACCGTTGCAAATCCATAATTTTCTTGGCACCCAAGAGGCTAAAATCATATTAGCTAATGCCGAGAGACCACCAGCAGTCCCCACAATTAGCTTAGAAGCAACTTCACTTCCAAAAATAGCACAAAGATTAGGTGCAAAATACTCTGTTATACTGCCCATAAAAGCATGAACTTTTCCACGGCTGCTGAACCCGTCCCAGAGCTGGAGGCCGCCCTTGGCAAAAAACTTCAGGGGGTAGCTTCTCCGGCACCACAATTGGCAGATATGGAATTGCCTACGGAGGAGTCCGAATGTAAAGCAAGAAGTCAGTCACATGCGTAAATGTCTTTTGCAGAATTTCTTCCGGAAGTGGTTTGCCTATCCCTTTCCATGAGACACAGCCAATATCAGCTGGAGATAACACCTCCTTCAGGTCAATAAGGGCAAGATTCATTTCGTTCCCAACTTTTTAACTGCTCAAACTTCCATGTGGACGTTTGGAAACCTTGAACGATACTTGCCAATGATGAACTTACGGAGTCTATAAGTGTCTATCCCTATTGCCTCACGTAATGCAAAACAATCAGCTTCATGTCTAGACCTTGTTCAATCAGAACTCCTTGATTTGATAACATCGTAGACATCTTCTCAACTTCCTGCATTATACTGATATAATAATGTGTTTTATGCAGTTTGGAAACACTATCCAGGACATCTTCCTCCAGGTTATCATCATCTTGTTCCATACTGTCATCAGAAATAGTAAGAATAGCCATTTTGTTGTTGACTGGCTCTGAGAATCGCATAGCCATATCCAGATTATTAAACTCTGAAAGAACCTAAAAACAAGTTTCGTGTAGGTATATGAGAAAACTTATGTCAATGACCATCTTTCCTCCCAAATGAAGACCAAAAGATGCCCTTAGGCTATGAATAAAAAGGAAATCCCAATGTTCTCCTTTTCTCCAACCAGCAGCAAGATTCGGTTAAGATCCCCATTCATCTTCTTCCTCGCTGTAGAGAAATGTCTTACTCAAGCATTGCAAAATATACTATTGAATCAAAAGACTTCACAAAAACCATAAGCCAAAAAAGGACTTCCTTCCGAAGCCAAATGTCAAACACGTGGGACGCTTATACCATTCATGGATTTCTACTACCGTAAGCCCATGGGCGGCTCCACTATTTCCTGACGGGGTCAGGCGAACCCTGTGGGTTCAGAAAATGTACCAAATTTTTCATATTTTTCGATATGCAACTCGTTTTTTCTTTTGTATTATCTGCATTGGATTGATAGCACGAGTCAAATTGAATAAAATCCACTTAAATTTGTCAATTACGGAGTATTAAGATAGAATAGCTCAACAAAATATACAATAATTGAGACCCAATAAAATCAAACCCGAAAAGCTATTCGAATGTGCGCCAATAGAAATTGAATTAGATGCAAGAACCACCCAACCCATTGTACCTTAGATGCGGTTCTGTTTCTGGCAAACACCCGTTGTTGTAGAGAGAGAAAGAGACGATGGGTGTGGCCGCATGAATGAGTTCACCAGCTCCGATCGCCCGAGTCATGAACACACCTCCGCCGGCAGACTCAGTGGTCGATGGTGAAGGTCGACTTGGATGGGCGACGATGTTATAACGGAGTACGATCAGAAGGCGGGAGGAAAAAGCATTTTGAAGTTGTAATCAAGTGTTGCCGGCTTACTTTTTTCCAATTTTTTTCGACATATATCTTCTTCGATTAGATACCAAGAATTATCCGATTTCCTTGAAATGTAACAAAATAATTTTAATTGATAAGTTCCACAACGTGAACGAATCGAATCATAAAAAAAATTCCAAAGTAAAGTCGAAAATTTAAAAAAACGAACGAAAAGCATTATTCCTTCACAAGGGTTGTAATCAAGTGTAACAAGCTAACTTTTTTTCATTTGTTTTTGGGATCTTTCTTCTTCGATTAATAACCATTTGGTGCTCGATTGGATTCATACTTTACATAAACATTAAAATCAACAATTTATACAATAAGGACTAATCGGATCATTAAATTAATTCCAAAACAAGGTTGAAAATTACAAAAAAAGGGGGAAGCCTTCTTCTTGACACTTCGCAGATGGAAGATGAGAAGTCTTTTAACTGTCGAACTCGCGTTTTCCAAGCGCGCTTTACTTGTTTCTCGGACTTGTTTTATTCTTTTCCAAAAAGCGTATTTCCTGAGCACGATTCCCCAACGATGCACATCGCACGTTCAAGACGCGAACTTATGCCAATACGGATTTCGCGTTTATAGAGCACGGTTTTCCTCTCGCTCAACGTCAACCACCTCTGATGCAAACAACCTCCTCCTTGATTCACTCATACAAGTCCTCAGTTTATTTTCACGAATGCTATATCAAGGCCTTCCCCCCGATGCCTTTGTCCCCCAACGTTAAAACTTGGATGACAAGTTTATGGATTTGCATCGGTATTCGGGATCGATTCAGATCCCTTTGTTCAGTCGTCCTTGGCTTATAAATGTGTCAAATGCAGTCTATTATAGGACGCATGTAAACTGCTCGATGCAATGTCTGAACCAGACGTGGGTTCTTGGAGTGCTTTAGTTTTCAGGATATACTCAATTAGGACACGAAAGTGAAGCAAAAGAGGTCGTGATGAGAGATGATGAATGTTCAACGTCAGAGGAAGATTTTGATAGGTCCTTTTGTATTGGTGATGATGAGGTAAGGTGCATTAGATATAACATTGCTTCTCTTTCGAGACCATTCAAACGAATGTTGTATGGTAGCTTTCGGAGTCGCGAAGTGAAAAGATTAATTTTTCGCGAAATGGGATTTCTGTAAAGGGTATGAAAGCTGCTGAGATATTTAGCTGGGAAAAAAGTGTGGATTCTTTTGAACCGGATGTGGTTTTGAAGCTTCTCTCCTTGGAAAACAGGTTTAGTTGCGAGGAGATGAAGACTGCTTGTGATGCATATCTAGCATCCCTGGTTTGTGACATGGAGAGAGCAATGTTACTTATTGAGTATGGATTGGATGAGACCGCGCACCTCTTGGTGGCCGCTTGCTTGCAAGTATTTATGAGGGAGCTACCAAGTTCAGTACGCAGCCCAAATGTGACGAGATTGTAGTGCAGTGGCCAGGGAAACATTAGCTTTAGCTGGGCATGTTTCATTTTCATTGTACTCCTTTTGAAGCCAAATTGCTATGGACGATGATAAGCAATCGAATATGACAGTTATGCTATATGGAGAGGTTGGGAGAGTGTGCATTTGAAAGCTGGCAAAAACAACTTGCATTTCATCAGTTGGGTTGTGTAATGTTTGAAAGGCAGGAATACAAGGATGCCCAAAAAGTGGTTCTAACTGCTTCCCAAATATGAACCGAATGAAATTTCTTGTTTTTTAATTCCCTTCTTATTTGTTGCAACAATTCTCCTGAAAATCAATGCAATGCGCAGATACGTTGGGAACCTTCTCTCACGCCAACATGATACACACTCCATTTCAGAACTCACTGCTTCTCTAAATGCCATAATCTCCTTGGTAGGAATGTATAATTTATTTCATAAAATTCTCTGTTTGAGGTGATCATCATACAGCTGCTGCTTAGATGATATAATCCAGGCATTGGCTTTGCGATATTTCATTTCAATATGTGTGAATGTAGCTCGGTTTCACCTCCACCTTCCTCCTTAAACTTTTTCTTCTCTTTTTGCACATGTAAGTAAACTTGTGACCCTTACTGCTACAGATATGAAGCACGTTGATTGGAAGCTCAAATTATGCCGGGATCCGAGCTCACATGACAAGTATTGCTAATGCACTTTTATGTATTAGGAGTAACTTTTGCTTTGATAGTATGCTCTCTGTCTCTCAATTGTCGTCGTTTTGTTGTATCAGTAGTACTAAGAACGAAAGCACCGGTCCAAGGAGAGTTCAAGTGAATTGCATTCATAATCTCACTGTTTGTTACGGTGCCTCGACATATTCGTCTCACTACAAGAATGTGGTTTTCAAATTTGGGCAATCTTCTTAATTTGTTTTTATTTTGATGTGGTCCGAAGCAGTCATAGCACTCCATACATGACTTGAAAAATTAGCGAGTTGAGCGGTTGTTGATTAGCTGCGGTCCGTTGTGTACTTATGGTGATTATTATGACATAAATGGCCTTGTATTGTTGGAAGAATCTTGCTGGGAATATATCACCATTACGAATGCAAGCGGAGTAAATAGAATCCTCATTGTTGAAACGTTGGGTTTCAAGCTCCAGTGTTTAAATTTCAGTTTTTCCTAGAATTAGTGTTACTATTGTTTCGTATACTGTGTTGGGAATTTCAATTTAGCAATTCGATTTTGTTCCCCATCACCTTCCATTCCAATGACTGAAACCCTATGCGAAAAAGGATTCGTCAGTGGTGGGTTTCGATGGCTAGTGAGCGCAAGTACACATCTCTCTAACCCATAACCCAGTTTGATTGAAAGGGATGTGTGATTATGAAACTGATCCTACTCAAATCGATCATGATCTGGTTGTTTTATTGTAGTAGTTGACTGAGTCATTGCTTTCGAAAACGATCACAATCCGTATGGATTGAGTCAGCTATTGGAATCACCCAAATGTATCATAGTTTTTTAATAGGAACCTGGAAATCTAAACGTGGAAATTTTTCAGAAACATGAATTAAAATAGATTGAAGAGATTATGCACCAAACAATGAAGATATTTCAGCCAGTTTTTCTGGGGATCCAGAATTCCCTGTTATTCACCCTTGGATCTCTTCATTAAGGAGGTGGTACGTCCAAATTAAAAGTTTCACAAGATCCTCATAGACAAATTCTCATAGATGATCCGGATCCTTATATTGTGTACAAATGAGAGTATTCAATAAAAGTGTGTGAGTTTAAGGTGTCCAAACTCATCATTCAGGTCCTTCATCTTATGACCAAATCCAAAAATTTCCATTCTTACACGAACGTATGTCAGAATCATGAATCGATTACTCAAAATAGATGAACAAGGGGATTCTTTCCTATCATTTACAAGAGAAAATGTATCCGGCAAAAAATTCTAAAGGAAGCGACAACTGGAAAAAATTGCAGTACATTGAAGACCTCTCAGCGACCAATTTCATTTACATGTTTCATTTTAAGGTTGATAACTTTGTTTAGCACCATCCCAACTCACTGCTGGAGTGATCCAACAGCTACACAAATCAGGCCTTCGGAGCATTTTGCCTCATAAATTCATCAAATGACTAAATACCGGAACTAGTTATATTCACAAATATATACATGCACAGAGACAAATCGTTTCCATCTGTTCCTGTTTTTCATTCAAAACGTTGATTCTCTCTTCCTTTAGTTTCTTCTTTCTTCAAGGCCACTGCAAATCCAGACCTGAATCTTTCCAAATCCAGAAAAACAAAACACGGCGTGAGGAAATGTAGTCACCCATTGAGTCGTGGAATGCGGCACAAAGGTGGAGCAGCTGTAGATCTGGCTTGAAAGAAATGGCCATGGAGAGTTCTGATATGGCTTCAGCTTCCATATGGTCATCCATTAGAACTGAAAGGCATGATTCGAGATATTATTTTCAGCTAGACCAAAGGAGTAGATCCCTGTAAAGAAAGTAAATAGTTGTTACTTCACATGTACACAACAACAAAAAACCGGGAAGAGAAATCCAACCCAAAGCATTTCCCAAGAAGTTATCAACATGAGTCACATTGTGACAAAGTTAAAATATAATGAGATACTTTATCTGATACTTACAAGGTTGGTATGTTCATTTTTCTTTACTTTCACGATCATCGTCATTCCAACCAGGTTCATCCAACCCCTCGTCATCACCCCCAATTGTCAAAAGTCTCATTGAAATTCTTTTGGATTCTTGCAAAGCTCGATTTAATAGTGTTCCAACCCAAACTAGAAAAAGTACCGTAAAAGAAGTTCCTTGGCTATTCAATGAGACTCCATGAGTTACTATAGATAGATACCGGCACAGAAACAGCTTTCCACCCATTCATTTACCTTTTATCATGAAGCTTTCCAGCAATCATACTCAGCAAAATACTGTAGATTGATCGAATTATGATAGAAGCTTCATAAGTTGCTTACATAAGTAGCACTCGATACTTGATGCGGCCAGAAGTAATTTTTTGCGGCCATGAGGAATTCTAATGGGAGAATGTAATGCACGACTGTTTCCCCTTGTGTAAAATAGACACATCAACCGTCCCTCAACGGATACACAAGCAGTCCTTGTATTCATAGTAGCTTCTATTTTTCTTCCTTATTTCATTAAATACGTGGTTCTACCATTCTCTATCTCTTGGTGTTTGTATTGTCATACGATTAGGAATTCTTTTCGATACTCCTGTTGTGAGAGCATTTTACTTTGTGTAATGTCGATTGAGCATCTCTTGGTTTTGAATCCAAATTGGTTATATTCTTTGACGACTCCGGTTGCAATTGCGTTTGAGCGTGTGCAGTGCAGTGTTGAATACATCCATTTAATCCTTTGCTCCCGAATCCAAGTTCGTTCTCTTCATCCAGCATCACATGTTTCATTGAAGTCAATACGCAGGAAATGCATCTAAAAAGCATTGCATATGGGAAAGTCTTGCATTTCGTTATATTGAATGTCTTTTCCCACGCATCTACCCGTCCATTACAAGTTTAAAATGGATGGTTTGTCAGCTCGTTCAAAAGAATTAAAAGAAATTGTTCAAACATGAGAACTATATATAAAAGAAAGTATTTGGCGGTGCATGATATCATGAAATTAGATGTGTAAATACCTCCCAACTAACTGGATATCTACAGTCCATACATCTAGCTCAACTTACAAGAAAACAAATTAGGATGGTCACGTTTCTTGCAATCAAATCATCTTTCTTCATTACTTTCTTCAATTTCTATAATTTCGTGAAGTGGGGTATTGGTTTCTGTTGTAGAAAGCCCTTCATCGTGCGAGAAAATCAATTCAGCAATCTGAGAATCACTTGTTGCTGGACTTTGTGGACAATCAGCCGTTGCTGCTGCAGGCACTGCCATACCTTCGCCTGTGGGGTGTTTTCTCTTGGATGCATCAGATGAATTTGCTTTTTCTCCATGGAAAGATTTAGCCATCGCTATACGTTTTTCCCTAATTGTCAAGTTTTTAGAGGCTAAGGTGTCCCAGTTCTCGTATAGAAAGATTGACAGGAATAACATTAGAGCAGAAAGGGGAGCTATGGCGGCAACTATGAAAAGACCCTTAAACCTATCGAGCGTGAGGCTATCGGAGGTGACCGTGGCACCATCTTGCTCCGCACAAGTAGCTCCTCCCTCCAACCATTCTTCATCGATTCTCGTCATTACATCTTGCCCTGTTACGTTTAAGACTACTCTCGATACGTCAGGTACTAGGGGAGATCCCTTTGGGAATGCCTGCAAGTAGATCCACACCTAACATGTTTTAGAGGATATAGAGCTGGTGGCCCGGCTATAGTAAAATATTGCATGGATCCACACCTAACATTTAAATCCGAATGGTGTGGACTTTTGTGCTGTTTTCATTCATACACAAATCCGTACCACTTTTATTCTGTTTTTTGAATCCTTTTCAAAACTCTACAGGGTATATTTGATGCTGCCCTAGTCAATACACAGAGAGAGAGAGAGAGAGAGAGAGAGAGAGAGAGACTCACGAATCCAAAACCTGCAGTATTGTAGATAGGTCCTACCAATGCTACCATGGTGTACTTGGCACAATATGTGGGATTGGCAAGGAAGAGGTTTATGTAAGGGAGTTCATCAATGATCGCAGCAACTCCTCCCTTCTTACTTCCAGAGGAAAGGGCTTTGTCATACTGTTCAAACGTGCTGTAAACCTTTAACTTAGAGGGATCAAATTTCTGATTCAGTAGATCCTGAACAAAAGAACCCTGCTGGTAGCCAACATACTCCTTACTCTGTATGAGGTCTCTTATATCTGTGACAGAAGGCTTTAGCTTTTGCACTGTCAACATTGATGTTAAGCTCGCAGTATAACTCGATGTAAGTACCAGCACCACGAAAACCCACACGATTACAACAAATCTAGATAAGTTGGTGATCAAATTCTCCTCTGCAAATCAAACAAAAAATCAATTTCCTTTTACGTGAAAAAATTTTGTCAACAAATACTATGATTGATGTTTGCAGTGCTACTCAATAATGCATTAGGCATGTTAAATGAGAATCATCTTGTTTTCATCAAACTTTGAGAAGATTCAAACTTTAGAGAGAGAACTCAAAAGAGAGGAGACATAGGAAACTAAACATCCTCCTGATCATCTGTTCGCAACGGAGCCTATTTTAAATAGTGGTATCAGGACACAAATCGTTATCAATTAAATTAAAAGGGTAAGGGAAGTATAGCACTACATGTATGAGGAATGGGATGGAAATTTTCAAACAACTGCAAAAAAGGCAGCTGAATTTAGTCTTATCAACTACGAACTAGGTTATGTATCAACTGTAAATCGATACAAAGAATGAAGAATGGTGCTACTGGTATAGACCAAAAATCTGTACCAGTGGGTACAAACCACTTTTTGGGACCATTTTGGGTCTCAAAAAAATGATCGGAGTCACTCATTTTGTTTAAATTAATTTTTTTTATGGTCCTTACAAAAAATAAGTTAAATCTGGTATCGGTAAGAGTATTTACGAAACATCCAACCCAAAAAGGGGTTTGTACCCACTGGTACAGATTTTTGGTCTGTACCAGTAGATTTTCTGAAGAATGAACCGGGCAGGTCGAAAGGGTTTTTATATGTAGGGCCATATCAGTATATTGGGACTCAAAAATTTGACATTCTGGCTATTTATGTACTTTTAATATGGAGGGAGATGGTGATCATGGACTTACTCTGGGCGAAAACAAGTGTGGAGAAGGAGAACCAAAATATCATTCCAACTTGCTTGCAAGGTGGGCCTTGGAATTCTTTGTTTACACCATGCTCAACAACCCAAACCACAAATCCAGTCAAGACGAAGAAAAACACCGTTGTTACCCACAAATCCATTTTTAGAGGTTTCATGAAAATCCATGCATTCGTCTTGTCATCTTCGAATGGAACAACCATTGCCACACTGGACCCCATGTATGGCAATGTAAAATCAACAAACCTAGATCTGTTTGATAGAATGGTTATATCACCGACAACAGCATCGTAATTCTGTAGATGGACACAAATGACAAAACTTTAGCTACTTAACAAAGAGAAAACAAAAATTAAAACATCTCGAATTCAAGTTCCAAATTTGATTACCCCAAGAAAGACCTGATACACAAGATCATCATAACTTCCAGCGCTCTCACCATCAGG
Organism: Rhododendron kiyosumense; assembly: GCA_019656275.1. NCBI lineage: Eukaryota > Viridiplantae > Streptophyta > Magnoliopsida > Ericales > Ericaceae > Rhododendron > Rhododendron kiyosumense. The sequence goes on along the minus strand of BPLS01000276.1, from coordinate 41,234 downwards.
AGTTTCAAAGGGAAGAAACTTGTAGGGGACAGCATATGGCAAATAATGGTCCATGACTTCTTTGAACACATCTATGCAGAAACCAGTGGCAATCACAGCATTAGTTTGAGAATCCCTTTCCACTGAGACAAATTCACTAAAGCCATTGACAGGAACCCCAACCCTCAACTTTGCTTCACCTGTTGGCATCTCCCAACCTTTAGGCACAACATTTGATTCACCAGGCCATATGATAGCTCCAATATCATCTTTGTTGGTCGAGTAATTCTTGCTACTGGGCAAGCTCAGATTTTTTGATATGCCATATTTTCGAGTCCAAAATCCAATTTCCCTGTCCCCTTTTCCAATTACATTGACTATTTGAAAGGATGAGGGTCGTAATTGTCCATTAAGTAGATGGAATTTACCACTCAAGCCATTGAATTCAATGTTTTGGAGTGATTGAAGGAGCCTTGGTCCTATTTCTGAGATTCCAATTACTGCTAAATCTGTTAAGTTCTCTTTAGCAACTGGTTTCTTGAACTTTGATACACCAATACCAGATCTCCCTATTGCCATTGCTAATGCTGTGACGCTATCATATGCCCATAGCCCAAACACGTTCATTTCAAATCTATCCACATGTGGATTCTCTTGAGGAAATCTCTTTCTCCACCTCACTTTGAAGTTTTCAAGCTGAGTAGATTTTGGAACATATGGTTTCACACCTATCACCCCTTGCATAGAATTTGTAACTGTAGGATCCATAGAATCCAAGAGAGATGTAAGCCCATCCGTAATGATCCAGGCATATCCCGTGTTCATCATTTCAACTTGTTTCACTTTTGTGAAAAAGCGAGAAGCAAGAAATGGTAACATATGCACCACGAAAACCCTGGTTTGCATTGTCATGAGCTTGTAGAGTTCTTGAAGGATATGATCATCTGAGGCTGAAAGAGACAAAACACTACGATGCCTGACTTGAGTATTGATCCCTTGGAAAGAATCACTTAAAAAGGGCTCTAAGCCCCTCCCATAGTTGGTGTCTTCATAAATCAACACTACCTCCCTCCAACAGAAGGCTTGAACTATAGCGGTAAGGGATTCAACCTGAGAAGAGCTACTCTGTGCCCCACGAATGAAGTACAGGTTTTCCGCAGGTGAGAGAGAAGGACTCATCGCTTGAGAAATGATAGGAACTTGCGTTTTGTTCCCTATGTCAATCACAAATTCTGCTTCCGAGGATGTTTGTGGACCTAGTATTGCCTGTACTTGGACATTTTTGAGCAAGTCTATGGCTGCAAATAGAAGTTCAATAGAGGTGAAATCCCTATAGTTGATTAAACTCCTATAAACATCATCAAGCAGGCAGCATTTCACAGCATAATTAGTGATCGACGACTAGCAGAAAGAAAATGGTAAATCGTCATTGAACTTGTGATTTCCATGATAAGAGGAAAAGTACGAAAATAGATTAAACCAAATTGATTGTCAGATGGCTAATCTCAAGATGAGATTTACGAATTTTTTTTGCATATAGGACTGAGATTTTTGCATATAAGTATATTTGCATGTTGTCATCACCAGTGTAAATGAAGAGAAAAGTGAAAGGGGGGCGAATATTAAACAAAAATAAGGATGTAGGACATCTATCTACTAGTAATTGTCTGTGCTGAAAGCACGGCGCAATGCTTTCTAAACATAGTCTAAATGAAGTATTAAATTCCACTTTTCTAAAGTATTTTTTGGATACAACTGTTGTTTTTAATGCCATCTCATAGGAGGTGAGTCTCGGATATGCGTATGGTCCCACTTCATGCAAGAAGAGCGTTACAAATTAACAACCATGAATTAAATTTTTTTTCCTTCTCCCAACAAAATCTACTTCTCAGAAATTTTCATTCTAAGAATAAGCTTCAAACATGGTCCATCTCATCAAGTTCATAAAATAGTCTAACATAATAAATGTTACCAAATTTATGTAATTCCATTAGTTGCATTCAAGAATAGCATAAGAGATATTAACGTATAATCATACGGGATTCCAACTCAAATTCAATTTTCTGAACGTCCACTCACTCAAAAGTGTCACCTTTATTGCACCCAAATTCAATTACTCATGGCTACGATAAATTACTCTTGGCCGCAAAAAATTACTCGTGCATGGCTGCGATGAATTACTCTTGGCCGCAAAGAATGACTTTGGTCTCGCAATTCTTTGTGGCCAAGAGTAATTCTGTGTGGCCAAGAGTAATTCTTCACGGTCAGGAGTAATTCTTAATTTGCAGCCAAAAGTAATTTTTCGCTACCAGGAGTAATTCTTTGTGAACTTCTAATCTAAGCCATTGGCTTCAGTGGTTGAGAAGGAGTGTCTTTTTTGTGTCCCTAGAATGCTCCCCTGTATATGTGTGTGTGTGTGTGTATATATATTCTTCAAATTAGCACATAATCTGGAAAGTTTTAGTATTCTTCTCTCTCTCTCTCTCTCTCTCTCTCTCTCTCTCTCTCTTAAAAATTACAGAGACATTAATGTACAGTTATTAGGAGTAAATAAACCCTCATGGCAATTGTATAATATGTGCAAAAAATGTGAGCATTTTATTGAAAGAATGAGAATGAGCCTAAATCATTGGATCAAAGTAATCAATCATTCCAACAACTTGTCTTTTGTTAAGTATGGGTGAGCTTTACACCCTTGTGTTATGTACTATAGAAAATTAAAATTAACTCCAATGCGAAAACACAGACACATTTCAATTTTCAACCCTATGAAGACGAAAATGAAACTATGACTAAGAATCAAGATGCAACAAAATCAATACACTTGCTGCCACCAACATATTGTAATAAATCAAATAACCAAATATATAATTAATCTGTTTTGTCCCCTCAATCATTAATCAACTAAACAATTAGCAATCTGAACACATTTAAAAAAATGATAGGGCCCATATATATATATATATATGGGATCACATAAGGGATCCCGCACGGTGCTACCGTGCGGGACTCCTCTTTTCCAAGCCAATTTCGACGAGCCGCTCAAAGTGATTAGAATGTGATTTTAAGGGTACCCGCGAGAAATCAGCAAAAAAATTGATAGAAAAGGACTTGATCCGAACAGCTTTTTATTGAACAGTTCAGTAAAAAACTGCTCGATCAAGCCCTTCGCGATCATTTTTTTTGCTGATTTCTCGCGGGTACCCTTAAAATCACGTTTTGCACACTTTGAGCGGCTCGGATCGCCGAAATTGGCTCGAAAAAGGGGAGTCCCGCACGGTAAGGCCGTAAGGGATCCCTTATGGGATCTGGACTATACAGCTTTCTCTATTAATAGATATGTTGTGTTATTGTTAGTTGAATTTGTTGGACAGGTGTTGGTATATTGCACGTAAGTTTAGTATTAATTTGTGTATGTTGATTGTTTGAGTCGTATATTGTATGTGAGTTTAGTACTATTTGTTTCTGTGTGCTGATTGTTCAAATCGTGCCTGAAGGCACGGCTCCGAATCATTGCCCGTGCCTAACCGTGGTACACTTAAATTTTTGACATGCTTGAATATTTTTTGCATCTGAAATTGACATGCGCATATACCATACTTTACTTTGTTCCTACCCAATTTTTTTAACATGTCCTCCCTTTGCTCATTGTTTGACCCGTACCTTTAGTTGTCTTCAAAATGTGCAGCGCCGTGCCTTCAGGCACGGGCATTCGCTAGTATATATATATATATAAGAGAGAGAGAGAGAGAGAGAGAGAGAGAGAGAGAGAGAGCGCGCACTAAACGTGTGTGTGTGTGAGAGAAAGCAGTTTTGGATTCAAAATTGGAATCCGTTTTGGAATTAACGTGTGAGGAAGAGAGAGACAACCCTAAATCATGGTAATTGTTTTTGACTGATGTAAGGAAAATTAAAAAATAAGGAATCAAAATAAGATTAGGAAACATCAATTTTAGTTTTTCTTTCATCCTTCTTCCAAATATTCATTGTTTTCAAATATATTTCTTGTCCTATTCGTAAATCTCAGTCATAGGAAAAATATGTATAAATCCGAGGGTCCAAAATATAGAAAATTTAAAAACCGCTCCATATTATATAGATGATCGATAAATAGTCACACGCAAGGAAGCATAAAAAAAAGAACAAGAAGATATATAGCCAACAACAATATTCACAACTTTCATATGATCAGTGGAGAGTAATTCTTCCTTATCACCTCACTCATGATCTGCAGGTTTAATATTTATTCTTGAATCCTCAAGGCAAGGTTTTAGTTTTATAACCCAAGCTCCAATGCATGTGCAGTCACCGAAACCAGTTACAAATGAAAGCCAGATCTGATATATGAATTAATCCAATTAACTTATTATTCAATTTATTTTTATTCTGTCCTTAATCCATTGATAAAAAATACCTATCGTGTCCTTAAACTTTTCAAACTGATATCTGTTGGAAGGTAATTAAGCTTAATTAATTAATTGTGGTGGTGTGTGTATGTGTCATGGAGTTGAGAGATAATTAAGAGAGATGTGAGAATTCTGAAGAGAGGGGCCTAGCCCATCTGGGTATTTGCGGTGGGTTAAATTAATGGTGTAGTTGGGAATTATATATATTATATTTGTTCGTAATAGGTGTGGCCAGAGAGAGTGAGAGAGGTACGGGAACCCTCCCAAGGGGCCGCCTGTTTGTGAGAGTTTTTAGTGTCAGGCAAGAATATTCTTCCTCAAAACCAGAAATTTTTCAATGCCGGGTGAATACCATATGGTGCCTGCTCGGCACATTCAGGCCGTTCAATACTTTTGGACGGTCTGAATTTTAAAAAAACTTTTACCCGGCCCTGGAATATTTTTTAAAATCCAAACCATTCAAAACACTTTTGGTCAATTTGGATGCATGAGCAGGCACCGGGTGGAACCTGGCCAGCACTAAAAAACTTTTGAACGACTTGAATGCATGAGCGGGCACTGGGTGGAATATACCCACGCGGCACTGAAAAACTTCTCAAAACTTAAAGAAAAAACAACCCAAAGAATAGTTGTTTATTATTGGGAACAACAATTTCTTTTATAGTATATTTTAAAAAGAACAGTGGCTTTTGTCTAGAAGACGAGTGGATATAATATATCAAATTATCAATTTGGAAGTGTAAGGACTCAATAGGTTAATTGATAGACTGAGAACATTTTCAAGAAAAGTTGAGTAGTTGAGGGGATTAGAATGAAATTTAGCCTGGACTGTGAAATCTTCTGAAATTCACATCCATACCAAAATATAACTTGTTAGACTTTTTGTTTTGTTTTTTCCCTTTCAAGCCTTTTTAAATCTGAAATATATTTGATTTAAAAACTTAAGGAGCTTATCTACTTAAATTTGGGTATCTGAGTTGGTCTCGAAACACTTTCCTTCAGTTTCACTCGAGTTGAAGTACTTCAACTGAACTCCCGTAGCTTGTCATGCTGAGCTCACGTTACGTGTGTTCAAACTTGATTTCCAACCCACAAGTCGACATTGAATAGCTCGGTTAAATCATTTTCATTTGGCAACATTTTCTAGTGATCCTCAGTAAAACTTTTAGGAGGAAGCTATGGTATACAGGGTATACCGTATGTCTAAATTATGACAATTTGTGATTTTCATTATGCCGATTTTTGGTTTTCTAATGCATATTTATGATTCTAATTACGACTTGTGCTTTAAAATTTATCTGTTGAACAGGTCATTAGCAGGTTACTCATAATTAAAAAATATTGTTGTTACGTAGCCATAATTATTCGTACCGAAATCCATAATACTTGTACCCTAACCAAATATATGTGTACAATATCAAAAATTAAATAATACTACCCACAAATGTTATAACAACACCATAAATTGACATTATCTTACCACAATAAGTCGTACCAAAAAAAATTGACTCGTATGATATTTCGTAACAAAATCAAAATACGTCATACCAAAATCAACAATTGTTATACTCAAGCCAAAAATATTTGTAAAATGCCACAAATTTTATAAAATAACCACAATTGTTATGACAACACCTAAAATTGTCATTTTCTTAACACAACGTGTCGTATCAAAAGAAAACATATTTAAATACCACATATTATATAACAAATCACAATTGTTATGATAATATCATAAATTTACGTTTTCTTACCACAATGTGTCGTACCAAAGGAAATTAATTAAAATATTCCATAATAACACATTAATAAAATACCACAAATTCAGTAATATAACCAAATTTGTTATGACAACACCATAAATTGACGTTTTCATACCCACAATGTGTCGTATAAAAAAATTCAATCGAAATATTCAGTTAACGATAGTTATAATAAAAAAATACAATACTACAAGTTTAGTAATATAATCAAATTTGTTATGACAACACCATAAATTGGGCGTTTTCATACCCACAACGAGTTGTATAAAAAAATTCAATCGGAATGTTCAGTAAACGATAGTTAAAATCAGCAAAATACCATACCACTAATTATTTTCAATTCCCACCACACTATTTTTTCAAATTTTAAAATTTCCACCATATTATCTTAATTTTTAATTCCCCCCACACTATTTTTTTAAATTCTTATTTGTCCCTACACAATACCTCAATAATTTAATTCATCCAAGAAATTCACCAAAAAAGAAGTACTATACCCAAATTTTCGAATACAACTACAATTTCCTCTCAAATATTATTCTAAATTAAATTCTTTCTCTACAAAATTTAATTCAAAAAATCAAAATTCCTTCAATTTTTCATGAAAAATGAGAGGTCACTAAAACAAATAATTACCCAACTGTCTCAAGATACGGATATTCAGAGTGGTGCACTTAACAATTGGCCACTACATATTTGACAGGTGGATCGGTGCCAAACCTTCACCCTATGCATACAAATCCAAATTTAATGGTAGTCCTTGGAACTAGGTCGTGGAAGTACAATACAAATAATTTTGAAAATTTATTGTCATTGTACTTTCTTTTAAATTTTTTTTTTATAGTCGACATACTAATTTACACCAATGACATAGGCTATAATATGAACTACAAGTGCAGGCCAAGCACTAAGACTGATGCATTTAAGGCCACTGTCTTCTCAAATTTTCAACCTGGAAATAGGGCCCCTACGTACAAGAAAGAATTATAAAATTAATAGCCTTTAGAATTTCAAATTCTCAATTATGTACCACAACGAAAAGGTGTTGGAGTTTGGACATTTATCTAAAAGATTAAGGGTTCAAGTTTTGCACCCTTCATTCCTATTTTTTATTATTATTTTAAGAATGCCGTTTTTTGGTTAAATTACATAGAGTCCTTGTAGTTTCATACTTCGACAAATCTAGTTGTTCAATTTCAATACAACATTAAAATCTAATAATGCACCATCTGAGCCCCACGTAAGGTGTGTGTGTATTTTTTTTTAATCTAAATCGTCTATCTTTTATATAATACTCCCTCCGTCCCAAATTGATTGTCCGGTCCGCAAAACGGAGTGTTAAAAATAATGCAATTTTTTCAAGAAAAAATTCAAACTTTTTTCACAAATTAAAAATTCTCATTGATATCTAGTAAGTTGTTGAAAAAAATTTGATTTTTTCTTGCAAAAATTGTATTATTTTTAACACTCCGTTTTGCGGACCGGACAATCAATTTGGGACGGAGGGAGTATCAATTAGGTCATTCGTACCAATAATGAAGTTGATGGCTTATAGCTAGACACTTAATTAGATGGAAAATATCATTCTATTATTCAATCTGCGTGCCGATGATGGAGCTTCCTAAACCTGATTGAGGGAAAAATTTACGTAGGTGAGTTAATCAACAAACATAAAAAACTCAACGGATTTAATTATCATTACCGTGTCACGGTAGGATGGCTACCGTATATTCAACTACAACAGAGGACTAGGTTTCATATCAAATAAAAATTGAATGTACAATCTAAATGTCGTTAGTGAGTGTATTTTTAGAATGATCGATCAGGGCTGTTAGGATGTCAAGTTATACAATATTTAATTTGTGAAATTTTAGACATGTATCTTGCTTGGGTATAATAATTATTGATTGTGCAACGACATATTTTGGTCTTGTATCTAGTATCTTTTGATCGATTTCTTTTGGTATGACACATTGTGGTAAGTACGTGCGAATTTTTTGTGTTGTCATAACAATTGTGGTTATGTTATATAATTTGTAATATTTTACATATGAGGGGGAGGGAGAGAAAGTCAAGGAGGAGAGAATAACCTGTTACTTGCTAAGCCATTTTTTTATTTTATTAATTGATTTAATTAATGGGTGGTCCAGATTATTCACTTTGAAATCCAAGGATTTAAAATCATAGTGCGTACGATACACCCCCTAATAAGGGGTGTGTACCATAGGACTACCCAAACTTTTAAGGCCCTTGTGGGTTTTGACATCTCATTTCAGTCCATTCCAACTCATGTTATTCTCTCACACCAAATGCGGCCTAATTAAACTCTTTCTTCTAGGGGTTTAATATCTCTTACGAACTTTCAACCTCCATAAACTTTGGTGCATCAAGATGCACAGGATGCCTGACTACTCCATTATATATATTCTACAACTCGAACTAGTAGTAAATAAATGTCATTAATTCTTGATATATGATGCCATTTTGTGCCCTTATCATAATTGGGAAACGAATTTTGACAAAAATGTGAAATCAATGGGAAGTGGCGAATTATAACCAAAAATATGTTTAAGTGCAGAAGTATCGGGACAATGTAAATACTCCTAATTAATTAACATACCAGCAGATGCTGCCTCCACAACATCACCCTTGGAATCCCTTTTGTGAAGTACAATCCTTCTTCTTGTACTGTGATTTCGATTTAATGCATAGTAATCTTCAAGGGCCATAGACATGCAAGTTTGGCTAACTTTTCCAACAATATTATCCGCATCAAGAATCACCCCGACATCAACATCTATTAAACCACTGCCGTTTTTACCAGATATTGGCACAACATAAAAGCTTATAATGAAGAGTAGAACTACTAGTAACACAAGAAGCTGAGAACAATATCTTCGACGCT